>VYYJ01001792.1:0-27022 GCA_021029165.1 Cyphoderus albinus
TAGCGTTTCATTGTTATTTGCAAAACTTAATGAAGATCATAGATTACAAAGCCGAGAAAGTGTTCTTATATGGTAAGTAACAAAACCCACTGCATTATGATTCTTGTTTCCCTGCTGCGACTCCTCGCATATGGTTTGGTTGGAAGAAGGAAACAATAAAAGGTGAGTTTAGGGTCTGTTTAAATGTATTTTAAAGAGGGCAGCGATTGAACGTTTTATGCTGCTAATAGTAACATTACTATTTTTTAAACTCTTATTATTAAGAACTGACAAAATTTTGATTTTGGCAATAATATTATTTAATTTCGAATCTTGGTGTAAAACTCTAATTTGACGTTTATATTATTTCATTAAATATGAACTCCAAAAAAAAATATGCTTTCAATCACTTCTTTCTTTAAACTCCGTTTGTTACGCAAACAACTTTTCATGTCACACACTCTCAAACTCTTATTAAGCCTAGGTTAACTCCAGATTCTAACAATCTAACGATAGCACTTTTAATAAATATATATATATTGCTCTGTACTTTTATGTACATATCCTTGTGTAAGTTTCTATGGTAATGTATTGTCAATAATGTATAGCTTAATAAAATTAAGAGTTTTAAGAGACAACCGTATTATTTGTACATATGTTTCACGGAACTCTGATTATTAAACCTACCTTCCGATTTCCATATAATCTTTTCTTTTAAGAAAACAAAAGTTGACCCGATTTCTTCTAGTCAAATTGGGCATGCTTAAATATATGTCATAAACAAGGTGGTTAAGGATCCCCCCCCCAATAAAAAAAAGAATGAACCAATTATGGCTTTTTATTTGTAACTTCAATGACCCGAATAATTGCAACCTCCCAAAAAATTGCCTCCCGTGTGCAATGCATAACAGAACCCCCGAATTATTGCATCCCTGGCCGTTATTTCACAAATTGTGAATTTTTATTGCTATTAAAAGCAAAAATGATTTCAAACATGAAATAAAGTCATCTCATATGTTTTTTTTTTTGAGACCCTCTGTAGTATTACCAAAACATGCAATTATATGGACAGCCTCTTCATCATCAGTTGTCATCATCTCATCTCTCTATAATTATTAATTGAAATCCCCCCTGGGGTGCAATTGTTCGGAAGTTTCACTGTAATAAATTTGTGTTGGCTTTTTTTTATTCCGGTAACTTTTTCTTCAGTGATTTTTTCTCACATATTAATAATCATGAATGAGATGTATGAAACAACGTGTATTTATAACAACAATCAATTTGTATAACAAAAATGTTTTTGCGAATTCTTCATGTCACAACAATTTGCATATTATTATGGTAGTTATTTAGACGCAGTTTTTTGTTTTATACCCTTTCTATATACATACAAAATTTAAAACAAAATAACGCTCGTTAGAATGTACGACTGGTCCAATAACGTGTAATATATTATCTCACTTTATTGTAACTCAGATTAAACCGCAACACAACCTCATCACTTTGTTATTATTATGCATTTAAAATGAATCTGAGTCTCCATGAACAACATGAGTGAGGTTTTATTTAAATTCTTTCATGAGGATCATGAGCGTTAATGAGATCTCATGAGTTGTACTAAATAATTAAAAACAACCATTACATCGATGTTTAGTTTAGGAATAATTTGTCAGGCTTTCTCAAATAATCACTACTACTTTAGAAAAGCCTTAAACGTTCCGGCAACAACTGTAGAATCGGAACGAGTGTTTTCGTCTGCGAGCAACTTTTGCACCAAGAGCAGGTCCAGTCTGGGGAACAAGACTTATTGGACGTGGTCGTTTTCCTTAAATATCATTTTCGACAAAACCCTGTCAGTTAAATTAATTACCTTTACTAGTGTAGCTGATTTCAAAGGATATTTATTTATTAATTAATAGTTATCTGCCTTTTCTAAGGTTAACTCTTGTGTTAATAAATAGTTGCTCATGAGACTCATGAGAATTTAAATGAGATCTCACTAATTTTAGTTGTTCAAGAAACAGTTTATTGAAGCCCCATTTTATATCTCTAGTTATTATTAAACTTAAACCACTTTAAAACTCAACACTCGAGAATTTGTTTTTACTAATACAGTTTTTTGTTTTATACCCTTTCTATATCGAGGGGCCCAAAAGTAACGGGTTATCGAACTTAAATGAACTTTTAAATGAGCTTATCAAAGGACGGTTAGCATGTCAACAAATATACTTTTGTTGCAAAAATCGGTTAAAACTCTTAAAAACGAAGCAACCTATTTTGTTGACATGTAAACCGTCCTTTGATAAGCTCATTTAAAAGTTCATTTAAAATCGATAACCCGTTACTTTTGGGCCCCTCGATATAACATACAAAATTTAAAACAAAATAGAATGTACGACTGGTCCAATAACGTGTAATATTATCTCACTTTATTGTAACTCACATTAAACCGCAACACAACCCTCATCACTTTGTTATTATTAAACTTAAACCACTTTAAAACTCAACACTCGAGAATTTGTTTTTACTACATAATAACAAAGTCGACGAATCATTCATATTTTACGATTTTGCGAATTATTGTTATAAACTTTGCGGAAATTTCCAAACTTCCTCTGTTTCCATACCAATATATATAACGCTCACAAAATCAATCACGTTAAAACAAACTAAGAAATTCATAACTCACAATGGAACACAAATTACAGTTACAACCAATATATATATAAACTGCGAAATTATTAAATTCATCATTGTTCCCTATAGCAACAACCGTGCAAAAAAAATGCATATCTGCGCATGCAAAAAAAGTAGCTAAATACCGCCATTGCACAAAGGAGAAGATGTTTTTTTTGCGTTCGCTGTTATTTTCTTCCACATATTCGTTTTGTTCATCCGTTGGTAAATATATATATTCCCACGGCAACGCGACACTCATATATAAGGGCATAATAATAATCAGCAGATGTGAGTGAAGAAAAAAACGAGCTCATCATCTGCAGAGAGACATCACACGTATCTTTTTTTTATATTCAAATGAACACGCATAAAAAAAATTTCAATATTAAGACCAAGGAGCAAAAAAAAAACTCACGTAACGGTAAATACATACACAGAAGCACGTTATTGAATGTGAATATATCGGTACCGGTACACTGAAGTTTCCTTGGCAATAAGACGATGTGATGTAATAATTATGTATATATGCGCGATAATGATGATGATAACCCTTTTTTACTTCACACAGAAGCAGAATTCAAATTTTCTTTTTCCTTTTTACCTGGAGAACTTGGAACGTCTCCGTGGGAACGAAACGGTTCTCTTCTTCATCTTCACCTCTTCCTCCGGTAAATCACATCACATCCACCGTTACCTATCTCTTTATTATGATTAGAATAAAAAATCTGCATAATATTAAAATTAACACGGATAACAACAAAAAACACTTTTATTTATTATCTCGGAAGGTTTTTTGATGTGTCCCTTGACAACCAACATATTATATCAAGCTATATAAAAAACTATTAGGATCCTTTAATTCAGAGACCCATGTGTATGTTACGTTTTACCACCGTCGCCTTCGTGGGAAAAAGAAAAATTAAAATATTTTATATTATGCAATAAGAAAAAGGAGTAAAAAAAAACGTCTCTTATTTATACAAATCACCTTGGTGAAAAATCTTGTTCCAACAAACACACCGGTATTAAAATGAGCATCCTTTTTTTTATTATTTGCTCATCATCATGCAAAAGAGATCTCTGAGAATATTTTTAAATATATTCAAATGATGAGGATAAAATGCGGAAGGAAAAAAAAGCGAAGGTGAAGAAGGAAGAGAGAGAGAAGAAAGGAACTCACCGTTACCATAACAGTATTATATATTATATACTACCCTTTACGGCCTTAACCCTTCAAGCACGAAAAAAAAACTAGCGATGATGCACCTTTTTTTTAAGGGACCGCTTTTGCCGTACGGTTCTGATCCCTTTTTCTGCTGCTGCTGATGACGATGAGCCTGAGTGAAACTGAGCAAAGAAAAAACTCAGACCTCAAAAACTTCAACCCTTTCGCTCTCTCAAAACGAACCCTTTCCATGTCGTAGAGGTAGGACAAAAAATTTGTATGTGTAAATACGCAAGGACCTTTCTTCTAGGGAAAAACTTTTTGCTGCTGCTGCTGGAATTTTTTTTTGTTACGTTGCGTTGCGTAATAGAAAACTTTTATATTTAATCAAGCTGATGCATCTCATCTACATTGCACACATATGTATTTTTAAAAAAGTGCATTTTTCCAATTTGAACCCTTTTTTCCCATCCAAATATTTTTTTGTCTTCTTCTTCCTTCTTCAACCCTTTCGGGTATAAAAATTTTTTTTACTTTACTTTTTATCAGTTTTTGTTGTATGCATCGTCATCATGAATCATCATGTTAATATGCGTGTACGTTTTTTATTATTCAAATCTCCCGTTATATAATATTATGCATATGTGTATATAACCTTCCTCAATCACAAAACCCACATAAGAAAGAGCAAAAAAAAAAAAACATTTGAATATTAAAATTTTTCTTTTTATTAATTTGAATTTTTTATTATTATTATTGATCGATTGGGTTTACTTTTTAAAGATTCTTCTTGGGACCAGAGAATTATTTTCAAGAGTTTCTCACGGGGTGGGTATATCTCGTTGTGTGGATACTGATTTAAATCATGATTTTTTTTTCTTCTTCTTATCTTACGCGGGTTCTTCTCTAACGGGACATGAGAAACATTTTTTTTATTTTTTTTTCGCTCATTATTGCATATTTAAATTTAAATTTATATTCTATCAAATACAAAATCGGAAAAGAAAAGGAATGGATGAGAATATAAAACCCGTGATCTCCATGGTTTTTATTATTATTATTATCATCTATCTATATCACATATCTCTCTCTCTCTCTCTATCTAAGGAAAAGGGTACAAAGTACAAACAAAAGTTTTGTTCTCTTTTTTTTATATCAGAAAAGGGTTGAGAAGAAGAAGAGAGATATGAAAAGAATTTGTTTGGTTGCTAAGAAATTTTTTTGGTTACATAAGGAATATATAAAATGCTAATGCTCCTTGCTGGTGGTGGTGGTTGAGGTTGCTCATGGTAACGTTATTGTCTAGCCATGTAGCCAGACGAGTGAGAAAAAAAGAAGAGTCGTCACTCTCTTGCTGACTGCTGCTGCTGCTGCTGCTGGATGTCTTCAAGTAATATAAAAAAAATGCTCTTTCATCGTTGTTGCTCAGGGTAGCAGACGCAGTAGAAGCGGTTCTTGCTTGCTTGCTTGCTTGCTTGCTTGCTCCGTGGTGGTTGAAAAAGAGAGTGATTCTTCTTATTGTCTCTCTTGTCTTTAGTAGGCACTCGGCTGCAGCCAAGGCAACATCATCATCTTCTTCAGCAAAAATACCGATGCCTTAGAATTCTTAGAGTTGAAGAGACTTTTCTTTTTACTTTGGAGGAGTTATAGTTGAGTTGAGAAGAGTTAACATTCAGAGTTTAATACGGAGTTCGAGTTTATAGAGATTTTAATAAAATTTTACTTTTCTCTCTATTATTCAAATCAATTGAGTTACTTTATCAACTCGCTCATGTGTGTGTGTGTGCGTTTTTGTGCTCATATTATTACGAGTTTAATAATGGTTACCATATCAATCAACAGTCTGTAACCCGGGGGCAACTCCACACACCACCACCACCCTCGCACACATCAAGTCTTTTTAGTAATAATACTTAAATACTATAGAAACAAGTTTTTCTTTTGCGCTCAACTGAATTTTCTTATTTTTTCGCATTTTCTTTTTTTTTTCTTCTGTTGTCCTGAGAGAGTCTCCTGAGCGTGTCCATTTTCAGAGAGCGAGAGAGAGAATTCCTACGCGTTTTTTTTTTCATTTAACGAAAAAGAAATTAAACAAAAGTGGAAAGTCTGGTGACTATGGTGATTATGTGTATGTGTTGTTTGTGCTTTTTTAGTGAGTGAGTGAAAAAACGAGTCAACTGTGCAACGTTAATATATAAAAAAAATGTAAATGCGAAGTTGGAGAGTTGGTGGAGTGGAGTGGTGGTGGTGTGTTGGATGGAGAGTTTTTTTTTTGGTTGTTGCCTGGGAAAACCGGTTTTTTAACGACATTGTTGTGTATATATAGAATATATATTTTGTAGAGAGGAAAAAAATATATATCATTTTTTTGACCGAGTGGATACTATGCATTAGGTGGAATAAAGTTTTGCTATCAAGAGAGTTTTCTGTTAGTTGAAGTTGGAGTTAACAGGAGTTATTTTACTGAAGAGACCAGACAGACAGAAACACACACTGGATTGTATTTTAACATGTACAGTGGAATATATATTTAAAAAAAGCATCACATCATCGTAACCTCTGCTTTTGCTCCACACTACTCCGTTTTTCATCATCATCTACAATTCTCTGTGTGTGTGAGGGGGGTTGTCAATATGGCTAAAAAAAATTCTCTCTTTTACTTTTCTCTCTCTCTCTCTCTCTCTATTTTATATCATTTTTTTTTCTCTCCTTTTCTTATTACTCCCCATATTTTCATTTATTATTATATAAAATACCACGCTCATGTGTAATGTCGCCGTTGCCTATAGCTACTTACTTTTACTGTGAGAGAGCTATTTGCACCACCACCACTGCGTTTCATTTCATCCCTTATTGCAACAACATCCTCCGTGTGTGTTTGTTACGTACGCATTTATAACATCGTTGCTTTAGTAGTAGTAGTAGCAAAAAAAAAAAAAAAGTCGGACGGAAAAGAAGAGTTCATCGTCACCATCCTCGTCGTCCTGATCATCACCACCACGACCACCGCTTTTTTATACATTATATTTCTCTATCTCTCTCCTTTCTCTCTTTCTTTTATTTTTCCAAACTTACCCCCACACACGTTTCAGCTTTTTTTAAATATAATATCCATCTGCACCAGAGCAATCGAGAAAAAAAAACGCACCACCACCACCACCACGATTATCACCATCGCAACGGAGAGCTTGCTAGAGCTGCTGCTGTTTCTACAGCATCAGTGTATGTATAATAACCGGCGGAGCAACGCATAATAAATAATAATAATATTTTATATCCTCCTCTAAACCCGATATCCCGACTCTCTCGTAATCATCATCATCAACAACACCAACCATCACCATATCAACCTAAAATATATATAATATCGCCATGGAAATCATCATCATCATCACCATCAGCATCGCCACCGTGATGATGCATCATCATCATCCATGTTGAAAAAAAAATAGTGGGCAAAAAAATTCGTTTGAGAGGGCTTCGTTTTTTTTGTTCTTCTTCGTTTGTTCGTTGTTACGGAGACCATCTGTGGCTCTCTCGGTAGCGGATGTTCGAATTTTTTTTTTACTCACGTTTATAAAAAAATACTGAGTAAAGACTCGGCATTATTTTATTTTTTACTAGAGTTTTGAAGCAGCAAAAAATTCTGTAATTTTTTTTGTTGTCGTCGTTGTTATCGGGAAAGTGAGTGGAGGAGAGTAAAAAGTATTATTATTATAAATACAAAAGTTTGTTCAGTTGCTGTGGTGAATTCAGGGTTTTGGAGTGGCAAAAAAAGATGGATCAATCGAGGCGTTATGGAATTGCTTTTATTTATACGGGAACGAATTTCGCGGAGGTCACAGGATTGAGGATGAGAGAGGAATCAAGAGCGCCGGGTGAATGCTGCTGCTGGTGGTTGCCATGGGAAGAGGAGAAAAGCTGCTGGAGAGAAAAAAAAAACTATAATCGGACGAGAATTGTGAGAGCGAGGTATAGAGTTTCCTACAGTGATTGATTGAGGTTTCGTCCGGTGATGTGATGATGATGATGTGGTGCAAAAAGCAAAAGGCGATCATAGCGTCAGTGGCGGCAGCGGCGGTGTCAGTGGCAGTAGCGTTTTTTTTTAGAGAGAGACAAATTTTCTCATCAGTTCTCTCGGTGGAGACTTGCGAGAAAAAAATGGAGTCAGGCAAAAGTTACCTCTCCATGATGACCTTTTTCGCAGTCTCTGCTGCGACGGCGGTTTTTCTGTCATTTTGGCTACCTCGCTTCGCGCTGTCTCGCTGTGAAACGCCGATATCCACACTCACTCACACACAACGGCGATTCACACAGTCCTTGCATGGTTGTAGGAACTTCATACCGTGCTCTCGGTTCTCTGTCCCTGGGCAACGGGCGAGCGAGCTGGAGCTGCTGCTGATGATGGGGTCGTGGAGGCGGTGGAGGCGACAACACAACAACTGAACAGTTTGGCTGGATTGTCAGATGGAGAAAACTGCGTCAAATCTGTGGAAATTTGTGATGAAGAAGACGGATTTACTTTACGAGACATTTAGAAGATCCCATCGCTGTTCCCCTTGGAAACGGACATAAATATATTCGAGTATTTTTTTGGAGTGAAAAGATTCCCATCATCGCCAGAAATGAGAAGAAAAAATTTAATACTAACGAGACATTTAGAAGATCCCATCGCTGTTCCCCTTGGAAACGGACATAAATATATTCGAGTATTTTTTTGGAGTGAAAAGATTCCCATCATCGCCAGAAAAGAGAAGAAAAAATTTATCTAAAAAAACAAACAAAATAATTATATTTAGCTAAGGTGATTTTTAAACAAAATTTTATCTTTCTCTGTAGAATTTATATATGTATATATTTTCTAGACAAATTTCCTTTATTACAACTGCACCGGGGACAAAAAGAAGCCGTTCGAGATGACCTTATAAGGACTGAAAAAATGTTTTAAAAAAAGTAGGAAATTCAAGATGTGTGTGCGATGATGATGACGTCAGTCTTTTTTATGGATAAAAAAGCCGGTAAAGTAAAGAGAGTCTGTTGTACCCTTGGCAACTATATTTCTGCAATTTATATATGTGGTAAGTTAAAAATAAATGTTTATTTAAATAAATAAATAAATATTTGAATGATTATTGCAAAAAGGAATCAATTTTGTTTCTCTTTTGTGATTCAATTGACGACAGATACATCAAATAAAATGTTTTTTTGTTATCGATGGAAATGATTAAAGTTTTGTTGGCGTCATCTCTAAGTCTCGTTCGGGTCTCCTTTCTCCTGGCTGCTTTATCGTGAAAAGTGAGATTTTTTTTTTATAATTTCAAAAAATTAAGCATTTTGTTTTTAATGATTTTTTTAAATATAAATACAAAAACAAATGAAAGAAAGGCCAAAACTGATCGTAGCCATGGTGCGATTTAAAAAATAATAACACAAAAAAGGTCCAAACTTCTTTTATACAGTGGCAAAAAAAAACTGTGTTTAAAAACGTCCCCTGCAAAAATCCTGACTCTTTTAGTGAGATTTTTTTAACGGACAAATCGAAGCGAATCCTCCCGATAATTTTTTTGTTAACTCTTTACGTTTTCATAAAGTCCAGGAAAACAAAAACCGCATTTTAGCATTGCATTTTGAGAGTAGATGAGGAGGTTTTTTTAAAGCGTTTGAAATAGTTTTAATTAGGTTTAAGAAGATCCAAATTGCTCTTACACTTAGTTTTAAACTTTCTCCTCGACTCTAGAGAGAGAGAGAGAGAGAGATGGTTTCGTTGTTGTCATATAGTGTATAATTCAGCGTATATATATTATAGACAGAGACAAGTGATATAGAAGAAGAAGAGTGTAACTCATAAATCTCTTGTTTTTTTCTTCGCCCGACACAAAAAATCAAAGCAATGCAAAAATTTCTTTCTTTTTTTTATTTCTTTAAAAGGGCAGAGAGAAAAAAAGACGTGTGTCTCTGTGTTTGCGGTGATGTGGAGAAAAAGGTGTGTATATGTAGCCTTTTTGTTGGTTGCTGTGGTTATATACACGTTGCTGTTTGTCGCCAACGCATTTTGTTGGTTGGTGTAGTAGTAGCAGCAGTGGTCGTCATCATCGTGGGTGTCACGATACAGAGTTCTTACTGTGACTGATGATGAGGTTGAGAGTTAAAAGAAGTTTTGTGTCAGTTTGTGAAGAGTTTTGACCGCTGCTGCTCCGTCCGACGACTTTCACTCGCCACCACCACTTCACTCTTTTGCTCAGTTGCTCCTCACAAATGAATCAGAAGCGCACGAGTTGCAGCTAAACTTCTAGGCAACCATGAAGATGACGACGATGAGGTTCATGTTCTCTCTTTGAGTTCCGCGCGTGGGCGGCGGCGATCAGGCATATCTTTTATAAATATTCGGCATGCTTTGGTCACTCGTTACCACCACAGAAACAGATCGACTTCAACGCGTTCTATTAAGCAAAAGTAATATACCGCAGTTTCGAAAAGGAATTTAATACCATGTACAACAAGTCGTGTTGCTCGGGGCAACGTTTTTACTTATTAAACTTTAACGGTATTTTACAAGTGGTCAAATGATATGGTATAAGATATGAACCTGTGTGGTGTGTGTCTGTGTGCTGCGTACTAATAATCTGGGTCACACACGTTTTATTATTCGTCATTTTAAAAGAGTGAGATTGCGATGACGATGTGTGGGTATTGCTTGAGAGAGAGAAAAAAACAAGCGATCGATTTAATTATCAAATTTCACAGTTGCAAATCAATAAGGTTTTTCTTTTTCTCAATCACTGTTGTGTACTGGAAAAATAAGTAACGATGGGAAATAAAAATCTCATTCACCAGAGAAGTGTGTTAAGATTAGAAACTTACCCCACAGTTATTAACATATTATTTTTCTATTTCAAATGTCCGGGTTTCTAACAACAACGTAACAACAAAGTAAATTACCATTTTCGGAGTTTTTAATGGCACATCAAACTTATTATTTCACTCAGCGTATTTACTACTATTTAACTGCTGAAAAAATTCGGACAAATAAATCGTTTAAAAAATCTCTATCTCTATCATCATTTGATATTCAAGTAAGGGGAGCAAGCAAGGGAGGGAACCCAAAATTTTAATGAATGAAAATTGTTTACTGTTTATCAATTGTTGTCACGTAGATTTTTTTAGGTGGCCACTGGCCATGAAGTTGATCATTGTTTTGAGTTAAAAAAGAAGAAAAGAAATCCCCTTAACTACCAACGCTCAGCGTTGGCCTCGCGTTTCTTGTATTATACTAATCAAGCAAGGGAAGGAGAACCCACAACTTTAATGAATGAATTTTTTTTATTTTACTATTTATGAATAGTCACACCACGTAAATTATTTAATTACTACGAGCTTTGGCAGGTCATCAGGTGACCATGCAGTTGGCCATTGTTTCTTCGAGGTTAAAAAAAAGAAGATATTACCTTAACTATACAAACGTTCAGCGTTTTGGCCTAGCGTTTCTCGTTAATAATGTATAACCTGTAAATATGAACTCTCCCTAATTCTTTTTTTTTAAATCTATGACAACGTTTTTTCAAAGGAAATCTTTAATGTTAGTATTATTTAACAACACAAAAAAAAATGTTGAAATGAACCGTTCCGTGGAATTTTCCTCTGTATATCAGATTATTAATTTTGTTCTTCTGGTGTGTCTCTCTACAGATCTGGTGCTGGATATAATAACATAACCACATGGACTTTTTCTCCCCTTAACAAATTGAACTGAATAAGATAACTGACGAGGATGAGTCACATTTAAACGCAGTTGATGAATGCTGCTGCTGCTGCTGTGCTGCTACAATTTCAAGGATCGAATCATCATGAAAAGTTGAAACCCTTCATCATTTCCACACACAAAAATTGTTTTATAAAAAAAAGTATCCGGAATGCAGAATTACTATTAAAAATAATATAAAAATCAGTTTTATAAAAACAAATCGTACTACCAACTGATAAATTCACCTGTAGAGACAGAATCTGTCCATCATCACGAATTCCTGTCAGATACACAGGGGCACATTGAGAAAAGCGAGAGAAAAGGAAAAAAAAATAGAGTTTTGTTACTATTACTCAGAGACCACACACACAAAATCGGTGCTGCTGTGGTATTTTGCAAGAAGAGGTGTGACAGAAGAAAAAAACTCTCGACAGACCCGATACGGTCATTCATAGAAGCACCACCAAGACTATATAGAAAAAAAAGGTTCACTCCTCTCTCTCTCACAGTAACTTTATTAGCCCATGCCGAATCTGCCGATATATATATATATGCTGTTTCCTTGGTTTCCTTTTTTCCATTCACCGAGAGAGAGAGAAAAAAAAGGTCCTTCTTGTCTTCACTCATCATCATCATCGTGGTCACACTAGATTTTATATTTTTTAGCTGAACCTTTTTCTCTCCACTAAAATAATACAACCAATGTTAGCAGACAGAGCACCTCGCACACGTGGCTATAATATAAATTTTTTAAATCACTGATAGTAATTGATTTTTGATTGACCGCAGCAACAGATTAATGCGTTGCGACAACTCGACCCACCGGCCAAATTGGACAGACATAAATGCAGACAAATTACTCGTTTATAAAGAAGGAGTAGTTATTTATTTACCGCTAGCGATCGCCACTAAAAAAATCAGTAAAATCAGCGTTGGTAGTTAAGGTGATTTCTAGAAACCTCAAAACAATGGCTACCTTCCAAAAAGCTCGTAGTAAAATTTGTAGCAAAAAGATTACCTGGAAAACGTTCATTTTCATTCATTAAAATTTTGGGTTTTGCTTGCTTGCTTGCTTGCTCCCTTTACTTGATTAAATTAACTGATAAAATAACCGTAAAACTATACAGATGAAATAAAACATCGTTTTAAAAAAATGCAACAACAAAGAGTTTAAAGGAGTTTTAAAAAGTCACTCTTTCTTACCATATTACTTGATTAAATTAACTGATAAAATAACCGTAAAACTATACAGATGAAATAAAACATCGTTTTAAAAAAATGCAACAACAAAGAGTTTAAAGGAGTTTTAAAAAGTCAATCTTTCTTACCATTAACTGGTATTTATTTATTTATTTTAAAAAAAAAGACCAGTGAGTGAACGCGCCCATAACGCTGAGCGTTCGTTGGTGGTAGTAGTAGTAAAAAAAAAGGCGATTTTAAAAACTTACGGTCATTCGGTGGACAATAAACGCTTATCAGTTAACATAAATGAGAAGAGATGCATGAAAGTTTGAAAGGTGAATCGTTTTATTAATAACAAAAATACTAGCAAAAAGATTCAAGAGTGGATTCGTTAACACCTAGCAACGAACCTTCAAAGGTTATGTCGCCAAGTTCCTTACTACTACTGTTTTGAAGATTTTAAAGGAGTTTTAAAAAAGTCACTTAACAACTGGTGACTCCCCAGTTTCCAGTTAATTTTAACGGGAGTGATTTAAAAGTTAAAAAAAATGGCTCTGTTTTTTTATTACTATTATCACTCACTTATCTATTGGTGTGCAGTTATTTCCCTTATTGAAATCTTATTGAATTTTACTACTACTGATTCAAAGTCAATTTTATTTTCCTGGCTTCCACTCGTTATATAGTACATAATTTAACCGTAAAACGGTACAGAAGCAAAATCCAGACCTTCGCAGGCAGCAAGAGACACAATAAGGTTACTTTGATTATAATGACTGATAAATGATTGCAGCCAGATAAAAAGCGAAAACTCCGATTAAATAACTCTACTTCAACACGTACACCTCATTTGCATAGTTATTTTTATTCCAAAAAAAAAAGGAAAATTGTCATTATAAAATCCTGCAAAAAAAAAATAGAGTCGGAATGTCGGAAACATATCCCGTGTCAGTGTGTGTGTGGCATATTACCGGGGGGCAACGCGAGACTCAGAACTCTCTGGAATCTTTGTATGGAGTCCCTCCTCCACCGCTTTCCTCGCTTTGTTTCTTATTATTGCCACTCTCTCACTCGCGCATCACACACACACACGCAGACTCGAAAAACCACCCCAAAGCCACCAAGACAATTTATCGAGCAGTTTTGTTAAAAATAATAAAGTACGAAAAAGTAATTTAAAAAATTTGTTTTCTTCCGCTAATATCGGGATTTTTTAATTTTTTATTGCTTCAAAATTCAACTCTTTCTTAAAACCAAATTATAACCAATAACCTTTTAAATATTATTAAAGCAAACAAACAAAAAAAAAACATTATAATTATTACTATACGAAACCATTAGCAACAACAGCACTCATCATCACCATAAAGTAAAATTTTGTCCCAAAAATAAAATAAAATAAAAATAAAAAGAATTTCCATAAAATTGATCACTTTTTTTGAAATTTTTTTATTCGATCAGGAATTTTGTTTTTTTTGATACTATGCACATTATAACTTTGATAACAATTGCTCAACATCATCATAACCGGAAACCGATTATTGGCAACCACCACCACCACAAAAACGGTGGTGAAAAAAAAACTCTTTTATTGTTTCCCCTCACTGGCAATTTTCTTGACGAGAAACGGGAGGATCCCGCCACTCCTGTAATAGTCCAACTCGACGTCCGTGTCGATCCTCGCGACGCACTGGAACGATTTTCCGGTGGATGCCTGTATATATACACAAAAAAAAGAGTTATCACACGTTACGTAACAACAACAACAACATATTTATCTCCATGGTTAAAAAAAAGAGAGGAGAAAAAGATAAATTGTTTTTAACTCACCACCACCTGGACGTCACACTTTGGCTTGAGCACACCCTTTAGCTGGAAGAGAAAAAAAAGAAGAGTTTTTTTTTGTAGGTTTAAATAAAAAATATCAAAGTCTCAATGGAAATTAGATAATTTTTTAATAATAGGTATAAAAATATCATCAAAATCTTTTTTCTCATGGAATTTTTTAATATAATTTCTGTGTATATTTACATGAATCGTAAAAGTCTCGAGCCCCGTGAGTCCCAGCGTCTCGGCTGAGTCACTGCCCGTGAACTGAAGCGGGAGAATTCCCATGCCGACCAGGTTGGAGCGGTGGACTGAAAATTAAATTGTAAAATAAAAACGTGCTAGCAAAAAGTGTAAAAAAATAAATGGAGAGATAACAGAATTCGGTGGATTTGAATTTTAGAGAATTTCTCAAATTTTACTTCGCTCGTAAGACTCGGCGATGATCGCGCGGATGTTCAGCATCTAGACACAGGAATCAGTGTTAATTGTTAAATAATCGGTTAACTTCAATTTAATTTACAGGTATTTTTTTGTACACTAAATATTTAAATATGTTTTGTTACCTTGGTTCCTTTGGCAGCCCAGTCTCGACTCGACCCGCACCCATACTCTTTCCCAGCGATCACGATCAAAGGCGTCGTCGGTCTCTCCGCTGAGTAACGGATACTCGCGTCGTACACGTCCATCTGTGTGGGAGTGAAGCATTATTTTAAGTGAATCATATAATGTCATGGCAATAACGATAATAAATTAAATTATCCTTATGATAACTCACAATCTCCCCTGTCGGAATGTAAAGCGTCCTCGGCCCCGCGACGACGTTCCCAGCCGAGTCCTTGTTAAGCCGGTTGACAAGGCGAATGTTGGCGAACGTGCCTCTAGCCATCACCTCATCGTTACCACGACGACTCCCATAGCTATTGAAATCCCTGGGACTCAGTCCCTTCGAGGCTAGGTAGCGCGCTGCTGGGCTGTTTCGGGCGATACTACCCGCCGGACTGATATGGTCCGTTGTTACAGAGTCGCCTAGCAACAGGAGACAGTGGGCGCTAATCAGGTCGTCGTCCTTCAAGAAGAAGAAGAAGAAGAAAAAAACATTTAAACAAAATTCAAGTCAGTGGCAAAATAATCTTTTACTTGAGTTCAAATTTCTAATGAAAAAAAAAAACGATTTTGACTTGATTTTTTTTATTTCGGTAAATACGTTACCTTGACACCACCGAGACTGTCATCGATGAACGGAGGTCTCTTGATGTAGGTAGACGCATCCGACCAGTTGAAAGTGAGGGAGCTCGAGCCAACGCTCAGGGCGTTCCACCGAGGATTCCCGTTCTGGATCTTGGAGTAGCTTTGGAGAGAGAGAAGAAACAAGATAAGAAATATAGTCGCTTTGGAAACAGGTTTAACTATGGCGTCAAGTTATAATTATTTAAATTACACATTTTTAAACATTGACGGGATGACGAACTGCTGCTCGCACGCGTGGATTTCTATATGTGGACATAGGGGGAAAGTGAATTAAAAAAAAATTTTCTAAGTAATAAAAAATAATATACAAAATCAAATTTTTTCTTTTTGTTTTTAAACCTTGGCGTGATGGCCAGATATCACGGAGCATTACGTTGCCCTGGACGGCTGTATTTTAAAATAATTATTGTTAATACATTACAGTACAGAAATGGTGATTTATTTTTGCTATAAATCTCTTAAACTCACGCTCTGTCTCAAAATCAATGTCAACGCGACCGGCGAGGGCGTACGCGATCACTAGGAGTGGTGAGGCGAGGTAGTTCGCTCTTAGCAACTGGTGGATTCTGCCCTCAAAATTTCTGTTCCCTATTTTAGACGTGGTGGAATTAAACAGGAAATAATTTTAAGTTTTAATGAGAAGATTTTTTAAATTTGTTTGTTGGTATGAGAGAGAGAAAAAAAATTGAACTGACCCGAGAGCACCCCGCAGCACACTAGGTCGGGCTGTGCAGAATAAAATATATAATATAAAGAGAATTAACAAAGTCGTCATGGTCTCATCAGTTATGTTAACTTAAGTAATAACTTTTTTTTTAAATTGTGAGGTTAAACAAATGACTCACGTTTTCGTTCATCGCTTTCTCCACTTCATCTGTTGTGGGCATGAAGAGAAAAAAGTTTTTTTTTTGTTATTGAATTTGAGAATTTTGTCAGAAAAAAGATAAATCTTTATAAACTAACGTTATCATCAGATAAATTGATTAATACCCGGAAGAGGTCCCGAGTTCCCAATACAAGTCATGCACCCATAGCCCACGATATCGAACCCAAGAGCCTGAAGGTCCTTGATAACACCGGACTCGTTCAGGTAGTACGTCACCACACCACTTCCAGGCGACAAACTCGTCTTCACGTATTTCGCCACTGTCAGCCCCTTGGCAACCGCTTTCCTCGCGAGTAGACCTTTTTATGAAGATTTTAAAATATCACAAGATATATATCACTACCAATTAAATGAGAGCACAAATTGAAACAAAAAAACATTAAAATAAAGCAAAAAAACTCATACCAGCCCCAAGCATGACGGACGGGTTACTCGTGTTAGTACAGCTCGTGATGGCAGCGATAAGCACGGACCCGTGTCTCAGAAGATGCTCTTTCCCCTCGTAAGTGAACGGTACCTCGAGCCCAAGCTTGTTGCTCGGCAACCCGAACCCTTTGAACCCAATCTTATTCGAGAGGCACGCCTTGAAGTCTGACTTCATCGAGGTGAGGTCGACGCGGTCGTGGGGTCTCTAGAAAGAGGAATAATAATAATAATAATAATAAAAATAATAATAATAAAATGTACACTCACTCACAGACCGGTTGGCCCCTCCACACTCGTAACGAAAATGATTAATTTTAATAAGTTTCTAGTTGCCAACCTTGGGCCCACTCATACAAGTGACGACAGTGGAAAGGTCGAGCTCGACGATTTCGCTGAACACGAGTTGTTCCGAGTCGTCCCTGAAGAGCTTAACGGCTTTCAGATAAGCCTCAATAATCGCAATGTCCCGCTCATCGCGGTTCGTCTGCCTCAGGTACTGGATCGTAATCTCATCAACGGGGAAAAAACTGCACGTCGCTCCGTACTCTGGACACATGTTCGAGATGGTAGCGCGGTCAGCGAGTGAGAGGGCCGAGAGCCCAGGCCCATAAAACTCGATGAACTTGCCGACGACACCGAGCTGGCGGAGGTTCTTCGTTATCGTCAGAACCACGTCCGTGCTTGTCACCACGGAGGAGACTATGTGCATAGGAGTAATGAATTATTTATAAAAACAAAATTTAAATATTTTTTTTGAACCATTAAAATAAAACTATTTAAAAAAAAAGATATTAAAAATAAACTCACGTTGTCCAGTTAGCCGATAACCCACGACTTTCGGTAGCACCTAGAGATATGCAAATAATTTTTTTAAAAAGTTCAACAATTTGTTTGTTTTATCGTAGGCGTCGAGAATTGTTAAGCTTTAACATCAAACAAAGCTCAAACAGAAATTGATTATTTTTATATTCATATAATAAAAATGTTTTCCCATTACCATGGACATGGGCAGTCCCATCATCACGGCTATAGCAGAAAAGCATATAAAATAAATTTTAAAATGAGCGGTCGTGTTTAAACTGAAAAAAGAAAAGAAAAGTGTTTTAAAAAATAGCTCCAAACCTTCAGCTTCAATTCCACCGACTCCCCACCCAACCACGCCCAGGCCGTTTATCATCGTTGTGTGGCTATTCAAAAATTAATATTGGAATATGAATTAATATAATACATAGAAGAGTTCCCATGACGACTATATGTAAACACTTGTTAGCAGCAGACCTATCAGTCCCGACAACACTGTCAGGGTAGAGCAGTTTATCTGTTCCTTTGGTGAAGACGACACGGGCGAGATACTCGAGGTTCACCTGGTGAACGATCCCGTTTCCAGGGGGAACTATCAACATGTTCTCGAAATTTGAGGCGCCCCACTAAGAAAGAAGATTTTAAAACAAAACAAAAAAAAATGAAAGATTTTTGGAATTGATTGGTTTTATAACGTTTTTTAATAATAACGTTATAAAAATGTGCAGACCTTGAGAAAAGCGAACCGCTCGTGGTTCCGCTCAAACTCCAGCTCCTCGTTCTTCTCCAGGGCAGAGTTGCTATGGGGAGGTAGGAAGAATAAAATTTAACAATTTCTATCATCATCATCATATTTATGTCGCGCTTTTAAAATTATCATTTAAAAATTTTAGGCGTCACGTATCAAGACTCCCTTATCAAGAAGATATCAAGATTTTTATCGGGAATACAATTTCTCTTTGATATTTAAATAAGGCGCCAATAACGTATCATCAAGACTGTAGTAAAATGTACTTGATATTTAGAAATAAATAATTTTATTAAGATTATTTAACTCTCTCTTACCCTCCGAAATGATCCACCTGCACGGAATGGTCAATCACAAGATCCCTAATAACAACCACAAACATTTTTTAATTCGGTTCTCTCTGTATTGCCACCAGGGCAACAAAAAACGAGAAGAAATTTAAAAAAACTCTATATATATAATTCACTAACGTCGGACAGACGGGGTTAACGTGTTCTGGTTTCCCTCCCAGCTTGACAACCGAGTCCCTCATCGCTGCCAAGTCGACGACAGCCGGAACACCCGTGAAATCCTGAAGAACGACTCGAGCGGGTGCAAACTGAATCTCGACGTCTTGGTGATCGGACGATGAGGAGCCACTGCTGCTGCTCGAGAATCCAGCAATCCTCTCAACGTCCTTTGAGGTCACCGACCGGTTGTCCTTTAAAAAAAAAACATAATTTAACATGATTAAATTAAGATTAAAAATTGATTGCTTATAAATAATTTTAATTTTTAATCTTACACATTTACGAACTGCCGACTCGAGCAGGACTCGGATCGAGTAGGGGAGCGTCGCTAAAAAAAATTACGACAAAAAATAATGTCAGATTCAGTCAGTTACATATAAAATTACTTGCATACTCGTTCCCATGACAACTAGACTCACAGTACTGCGGAGAAAATCCTCCGACCAAGTCGAAATACTCAAACTCGAGCGGCGCTTCTTGACCCGGCACCGGGATCGAAATCTTCTTTCGGAGATGCTCGTAAGGGTTTGGACTATGCTCCGTTGCTTGGTGACCCATGGTTATTTTTTTTATTTAATTCTTTGGAATGTTTAATTTGAGTTATTTAAAATATCACGGTTTTTCTTTATTAGAGTATTTAAAGTTTTATTCAGAAAAAAAAATTTGTGACCAAAAAAGATTTTGTAAGAAAAAAAAACTGGAATGTTTTTATTGTTATGGAAACTATATTTTTCTCTCCCACACTAATAAAAAACTGGACTTTGCACACGTGACGATTGCCAAGGCAATAATAATAAAAAAATCAGGGGGAAAAATTAAACGAAAAGAAAAATAATCCAATTTGTTTCCACTTGTCGATCGAGTGTCTTTTTTTCTCTCTGCCTGTCAGCTCAGCGGTGTGCCTCTCTCTCATCACTATTTCTGTGTATATGGTTACTATGACTACTACGAGATTATTATTTCACATCTCATACGCATACCACAGATATTCACGTTGCCATAGTAGTAGCATCTGACTGTCAGTCACGTCACAGGATAATATTATGGTGGTGTGTTGGATGTATTGTTGGCCGGTGTGGTCGTAACCATGGGAACGTACATTGGATGATGATGATGATGTGCTTCATATTATGCTCTGGAGTCCAGAGTCTATGCACATTTTTTATACTCTGTTTGTTTTTAACTCTATCATCACCATCCAAGGTCGAGTGATGTGATGTGAATATGAAATTGTCCAGATTCTGGACTCCAGAATCTCCAGTTTTGGGAGAAAAGGTGTAACCATGGTGATAGTAGCAGCAGCATAGCCCCATCTCAACCACCCGCGAAAAAGAACATCCGTGAGAAAAGAGAATAAAAAAATAATATTTACAACAACAACGCAAGCACAAGAAGTTTTATTTCATCGTTCACTTCTTCCTTGGCAACGGAAAAGTAATTTTTTAATTGGTCTAGAGAATAATTAAGTTTTTGATTTTGTTTTTTATTGTGAAGAGCTCACGTTCAGGCTCATATTAGCCGTTCAAGACCACAGAGACCATGGAGATCGTGCCCGTGACCGTGTCCAGGGGAACGACATAAAACAAAAACTTTTTTTATATTTTTAACTACTATACACTTTTTTGACGACTTTAAAGATAAATGATACTGATATCCATGGATTTGTTGTAACGTTGCTACGCCGGTCGTGTTATAGTCAGTCAGTCTCAGTCAATTTGTATAATATCTTAATTAATATAGCTATTTATTTTGCAATCGACGATCAAAATCTGTTTTACTTTTATAAGCAATCAATTTTAAATCAATTTAATTGATGAATCAATCAGTCACCATGACGACACTATTAAAAAAACTAAATCACCACCGTAGTGTGCTATCACCACCGTTATCCGTTATTACCGCGATCTTCCTCGTAATTATCATCGTTGTTACTACAAGTTCGTCTTCGGTGCTAGGGGCAACAGAGCCCTCCGCTTCTTCATCATCGTCACACCACCATGACCACGACCATGATCATCACCATTCCCAGCATGGTCATGGCGATAGTAGTCAACAACAACAACACCACCACCCAAACAACGATGACATTCACCGCCACCACCAAGGTCACCAAACAACGGTGAACAATGATAACGAGCACCACAAGAAACTCTATCATCAACATCACCAGGGACACAATCAGCACGTCAGTTATTCAATTATTTACTTTTATTAAAATTATTAGAATTTAAAATTAAATGTTTTTTCTTTATCGGTGCAGGTTTCTAGGGTGCTAGAGCTTAGCGATAGGTGAGTTAATTTTTATAAGATGGTTTAAAATTAGTTAAAATTGGGTTATTGTATTATGTAGTTTAATATGAGTTAATGATAGTTTAATTTTAAATGTTTTGAGATGAGTTAAAATGGGGTGATTTAGATTTGAACTAGTTTAATATGAGTTTAATAGAAGTTTTTAAGAGTTAAACTAGAGTTTTTATGGAGAAGTTAAAGAGAGTTTAATTTTATCGTGTATTTAAATAAAGGTTCTTAGAGATTGTAAACAACGCGGTGCCTGCACCGCACGCCACGAATCCTGGCGATGTCGTCGAACCAAAATACCAGCCGTGGCTTGTCATGGTAATTAGCAATAACTTTTTTAAAAATCGATTAAAACAATTTTTTTGCTGTAAGTAGTGAATTAATTAATAATAATGAATTACCTCAATTTTGTCCCGCAGTTCTACGCGCCTTGGTGTGGCCACTGCAAGCGCCTGGAGCCGGTGTTCAACCACGTTGCCCAGGCGCTTCACAACACTCCGATCCGGGTCGGTAGGGTGGACTGTACGAGGTTTCCGGCCGTCGGCGGAGAGTTCAAGATCCATGGATACCCGACCATCATGTTGTGAGTGACAATCATATTTCCATGGAAACAAAAGCTTTTATAAAATCACATTTTACCTGTAATTTCTTTCTCTTTACCAGCATCTCTGGCCCGAAGCGTAAGCACGTTTTCCAAGGCGACCGCGACGTGGTCCAGATCGTGCGTTTTGCGAAACGCATGAGTTCCCCTCCAGTGACGTTGTCGCCCCTCCCCCTCCAGACCTTCATCGATAAGCACACGCACCACCTGCGGAAATCCCAGTCGCAAGAGGAGAACCCGGCCCGCGTGAAGCGTAACTATGACCACCACTCCCCAACAACAACGGCGGTGGAGGAGTCAACGGACAAGGAAATCTTTTTCGGGATCGTGAAGCCGCCCGGGTATAGGGACGAGCTCACTCAGGCGTTTGTAACGGTGGCGACCAAGTACCAGCAACACAACGAGTTCTACGAGTTCAATGAGGGTAACGATGGCAAAGTCGTGCTGTTCGCGTACAAGCATGGGAGGATTCTCGTGTTCGATGGGAGCGCCCGTCTCCATGAGAACATGACCGAGTTGGTCGAGAGTTGGGTGGGGAACGAGCGGTTTCCGGACTTTTTGCATTTGACGAGGTCTAATCTGTTTCAGGTTGTTATAGATAGTTTTAAAAAACAAATTTAAAGTTTAAATTTCTTTTTATTTTTTTATTTTTTTATTTTTTTATTTTTTTATTTTTTTTATTTTTTTTATTTTTTCTCCGCGTCATCCGCAGGTCTTCTCTGAAGGTCACGACCCCGGCGCCCCTAACCTCAAGGAGCTGATCGTCGTCGCGGTAGTCGAAGAGGACAAGCTAGAGCGTGTTGTCAACGACAACGAGAAGAGGCTTCTCCAAACACTCCAGCAAGTGACTCACAACGCGGTTCAGACGTCCCTTCTCGAAGCAGGTGACGCGCTCTCCATCTTGTTTCCAGAGCTACGGGTTCCCGTCACCTCCACACCCCTCGCCCACCACTATTCATGGATTGGAAGTCCAGACCTTGCCAACTCGATCGTCGCCGAGCACTTGCCGTTGCCTACGCTACTCATCATCCAAAAGTCACCTCTTGATCTGAACCACAAGTACTACGTGTTCAGCGATGCTAGCGTCATGGATACGGAAGCGAAGGTCGAGAACCTCGTCGAACTTGTCAGGGAGGGACACTTTCAGGTAGTTAATAATTAATTAATTAATTAATTAAAATTAAAGTTATATATTTAGTTATGGCAATGGCAACCAATGACATTCAATTTTTTTTTTTTTTTTTTTTTCGTCCCCTACAGCCAACGGTGAACGCGAACTCGTTTTCGTTCAAGTTATACCGTTACATGTTTGATGCCAAGGTAATGAGAAAATAATAAATTTTTTTAAACGACGAATTTTAAACTTTTCATTTTTGATTGTTATTTCTAGGTCTCTTTCAGCGACATGTGGCGTGGTAATTGCTTAAAGAATCAATAATGAATAAAAAAATTAAATAATGCGTTGTCATGGTTAATTAATTAAATAAATATCGTAATTGCTATATAGGCAACCCCGTGCTAACGATCGTCCTCTTTGGACTTCCGCTCGGCTTCCTCAGTCTCATCCTCTACAGCGTTTGCTGCGGTGACATTCTCGATGCCAAGGTGACGAATGCAGAAAAGAAATTTAGTTTTTTTTTCAATTCTGTGAAAAAGGTTTTTATAAAGAATTCTGTTTTCAAATTTGAGCAGGAAGAGGACGACATCGTGATAGGCCCCGAAGACAGTGACGACGAAGACGCCGCTGCCGCAGCAGCAGCTCACCACGCCCATCATCAGAAGAGGGAGTAATCTCGTACAGCGACGATGACGACAAAGAATTTCTTCTTCTTCTCAAAATGATATGTCAGTATTTTTAAAAACAAAATTTGCTTCGTTAAAAACAAAAAGAAGATTCGTCTCTTTTTTTTTACGCATTGACTGTGACGACTGTGAGTGAAAAGAAACGCCGCGGATGATTTTTTAAAAAGAAAAGTTCTTTTTCTCTCTCTTCTCGTAAGTAGTCTCATTCTTTAGTTTATAAAAATACACCCGCTTTTTGTACTATATCAAAAATCAAATGAACAAGAACAAAATACACATGATAAAATTGTCTAGTCATTTTTTTTGTGTTTTTTTAAATAAAAAAGTAAATAAAAAAGATTTGGAGGTTGCTTGCTTGCCGGCGTTTTCTTTTCTTTTTTTAAAGAAGAGTTAAGAAATGTAGAGATTTAAAATGCTAATTTATTAAGGCTTGCGGATATGAGTTAAGGATGAGTTAAAATTGAGTTGACTCTCTCTCACTCTGTCTGAAATGAGTTTATCCTTATTGAGTTTTATCATCACCATGATTTCTGTACACATAACTTTATTTTTTTTTAGTCCCGTTATGTCATATAAACAAAAACAAAAACGATAACAGAGATTTATCATTATACTATTATTATAGAGTTCCATGGTTATGTGTAATATTAGTAACCATGGCAACGATCAAAATAGTAATAATATTATACCACCCACCCACCCAGTGATAAAACAAACGCCACCGCGAACGAGACCAACATCAACAAAAACACTGGAGGAGACAAAAGAATTCTTTGATGATGAATGAATGGAAAAGAAATCTTAAAAAATTAATTTTAATTAATTTAATTAACAGATTCTTAAGTATTTAAAAAGAAGCACACGGAATATAATATTTATTTCTTTATATAAACGAGTCGTTAACGAGAATTTCTTTTCATTATTTTTTTATTCTGATGATATTCACGACATTGACTCGAGGAGCACGTTCCTCATAGACCCGGTGCCCTCACTCCCTGCGTTCATGCTGCTGGCACTCGACCCGACGAGCCCACCCGCAGCAGCGGCAGAGTTGAGTCTGAAGATGCTCTCGAGCACGCTCAGTTCCGTGGCCGTGGTGTCCATCCCACAAAAGAGACTCCAGTCGTTGACGACGGCTCCGGCTCCGACGAGTTCCGAGCCGCGGTTCAAACTCGCGGCGACGAGCGGGACCTGGAGCAATGAGCTCAGCTCGTCTTGCTCCTGGGATGGAGTCTTCGGGTGGACGATGCCGCCTGGTCAACAACAACAACAGAGAATGTAAATATTTAGTTTGGTAGATTATTATTGCTATGGAAATATATATATATATATTTTTTAAATTCGCGTGCCCTCACCCTGATTGGAAAAGAGGCAGTACGACCCGACGAGCACGTTGCTACAAACAGACTGGCGAAAAACCTCGACGTTCAGAGCATCCTGGAGAATCTCCTCCGTTTCCTGTTTCAACAGAATACAAAACAACAACAATCTTACATCAGTCAATCTCCATAAGGCAACGAAATAATAGAAACAATAAGTCTCTATATAGTCTCATAGTCTCACTGACCCTATCCAAATCGGGATGTACAAGCGCGACGTAGTCATTGCACGTGATGACGTTGCCGAGTGCGCTGAGTTTCTCCTCAACTCGCTGGATCTTGACAGAGTCCGGGAGGGAGTTGCGGAGGTGCTGAAGTTCCTGGTCTGTCGTCGTGCTCGGAACTAGGAGCCCGTGACGGTTGCCCACTGTCATGCGACCAATGATTCTGCAACCGGAAATGCTAAGAGAGAAAACAAAACAAAATTAAAATAAATCGCCAGTTAAAAAGTCCACCAATTAAATATGAAAAGTTGGACCTATTGTCAAATACATATTATGAGGATTATTAAAGGTAAAAGCTCCATGGTAATAATAATAAACTACAAATTAATAAAAACATTCCTCTTACTTACCTTGTGTGAACGACGGGCATCAGCTCAGACAACTCGCTCTCGAACACACTATATATCGAGTATAAAGAAAAAGTTACAAAATATTTTATTCGTATTATTTAAAACTCGTTGCCATGGTGACGACATTAACTGTCAATAACAATACTATATAAATATTATATAGTTATTAAATATGATAACAACGTAGTAAACTTTACCTGTAAAAATTCTCTGATCCTCCTGTAATGACATAACATCAAAAGCGCAAAACAAAACAAAAAAAACGATTTAAAAAATTTAGAAAATTTAAAAATAATCACAACAAAAAAGTAATAATAAATCGATTCTATTTTAATTAGTCAATATAGTAGTAGATTAAAATTGAATTTATGTACCTATAGCGACGAGGCAATACGAATTAGTGAGTTTGGAGAAGACGCCCACCTCATTGTTGTTCTCGAACTGGACGCGGACTGCCATGGCGACAACAACGCTCGTTAAACGGTTTTTTTTTCGTAACTTTTTTCCTTTTAATTTGACAAAAGAACAAAACAAAAATATATTTCGACACGCGTTTTCTTAAATGTGTTGTCTTGACAGCCAATTGTAATTTTTACCAAAAAAAAATTAAAAGGAAGAATTGGAAATTTTGTCAAACTTTGGACGCTCACTGCGTTGTGATTGGCGATGACGACTAAATATCCAATTCAGTCTTTTTTAACATTACTTTTACGTTTAGAAGATTTGCTAATAAAAGTTGCTAGGTTGATGCTTGCTTGCTACTGCGTCGAGTCGTAGAAAAGTGTGTGTGCAAAAAAAAAAACGCTTTTTATTGTGCTTCTCGTGTGCTGCTGCTGATTCCAGTGAATCTCTGATGATCTGCTCCTAAAAACGTGATTTGGAATGTCGTGCCGTTCGTAACGGGGCTAAATGAGATTTGTGGATGAGTTACATCTTCCTATCTTTGTTCATTTTTTTAAGGTGCTTGCTGGTCTGGTGGAGTTATGAAGGTTTATAAACTTTGTAGTTAAAACTTTGTGTTTTTTTATATGTCCATTTTGAAACAATGCAATGTTTCATCATCAGAACAATTGTGCATCTCTGTCGAACAAGGGGGTTGATGTTTTTGTTTCCAACGGTTAATGGTAGTTAACCGACTTTAAATAATTTTAATCATAGTAAAAAAGAATTTGC
>VYYJ01001793.1:0-27021 GCA_021029165.1 Cyphoderus albinus
ATAACAGCGGGATATTCGAATATAATTTTTTTCTATAGAAAATATCTATCCAACATCAGCTGGAGCTTTGTTGTTTACTATTTTTACCTACTTCCAGCGGCTGTTGGTAGATAGCCACACGAACAAAAAACCCACGCTATGGAGACAACGAAAACGAAAATAAGGCTGGTTATTACGTGTGGACATAACTCCATGGGCCAGGGGTCACCATACATATTTATGTATAATATGGACATTATCCAGATCGTAAACCAGAACCAAGCTATTCATTTTTGTTTAAATAGACACTAAAAGTAAGGTTTGGTTTTTTAGGGTCGTACACCAAAAGCTTGCCCAAAAGCTTTTATGTAACAACGTCGCCACTCTTTCATTACGAGGATCGACTCCTGCTTGAGTCCTCAGGGTAAAACAAAGAGTACATGCAGTAATCAAATTCAAATTGGTTGTGAACTAATTTAAAGTTCAATTATAATAAATATGCATCTCGAAATTGAAACATTAGATCTCCCTTTGTGTCTGAATATCTGAAAATATTGAACTTGGTTTAGAACAAACATTTGATTAGCAAGTTGTATGTGTTACTGTGAAGAACATTCACGCAAGTCAAGAAGTTTTATGATTTGGCGGATTTAAATTTGGACCATATAAAGAATTGCGATTTGTACTTGAAATCAACTTTATGTGGATTGCTGGTTAAATCTTCCCCTTGCCTTCAGACAAAATTTAAAGTAAACGACGAGCCATTTGCCTCCTCACAAGCAAACATTTTCAATATTGTGTTGCCTCCTAAAGTCATCTACCAATACAATTGTTTTATAACCCTAAACAATAACATCGGAGGAAGATTATAAAAGTTGCTATCATTTTTATATTTATAAACTTCCAACTGAATTCCAAAGAATGAATGGTAAAACTAACGGCTTGGCATGTTGCATGACACCCCGGTAAGTAGTAAAATGATCTCTTTATTTTGCTTCACTCGGGCGAAATTTTTAGAATCTTATGAAAACATTAGCATGAAACATAATAGCTTTCCCTTATAATGATGAACAGTTTTTGGATTTGAAGATGTATTATAGTATTGTAACATACGATCGGTTAATTTTATGAGAAAAGAAACAGCATTTTGTGGGTGAGTAACCCAACCAAAACTGAAAACAGTTGGAAACATCGCAAAAAATATAAAGAGTATGAGTACAAGTCCTTTGCGGTTAATGCCCCACAGGCAGTTAGTAATGCATACACGAGTTCAGTTATAGCCACTCAAAAATAACTGAACCGATGTATGTAAAGCAAAGTGAAAGAATAGATTGCTTGTTTACGGATATATCATGACATTCATCTTTTCACAGTGGGCTGATAAAATAATAGTTCATTCTTTCCACCACGTCATCGAAAAGTCATTATAACTTTTTATGCCACCAACGCAATACAAACACTATTTCTTCTTAATAATCGATTTATGATGACCGAACAAACGCAAAATTAAACATCATCTACAAGCAGCTTTAATAAAAATTGACAGTGTGTGGCCTCTTACCGATTGTTTTGATAATCTCCAACTCGTCAAGAGTCATATCATTGCTAGCATCTGAAGACACGGATGAAATGCTTTCATTCCGTTGAAGGTGTCTTGTGCTGAGTAATGCGCTGCTTGTGGCAGATTTGACGAGTTTTTTACCAGCCGGAGACTTCGTGGCAACGGCAGGAGGACTCAGTCTGAACGAGTAGGAGTCTGCATCATTTGTTCTGCTGTTGAGTGATTTGCAGCTTTGTGATGAACGATGACCATTGGCCTTTGTGCTGTTCACACTTTCCGTGGAACTCTGATGTGTCAAAGTGGTTTCGTCGATGCTTTGCCTCATCTTGGCTATTGATAAAACAACACAAAATCAAATCGTATATAAATAGCTTTCTCAAATAAATTATCGATGTATGGTATTTTAATTTATGGCAATAGAATAACTAAAATCGACATCAGCAAGCTTAGTATATATGATAATATTCATAATATGCAGCAGAGTATCTTAAAGTAAATGTTCTTTCCTCTTTTTATTTTTTATTAAGTGTGTCAATATTCAAAATTTCTACATGAATCTAATCAAGAGTCAATAAAACCAAAACCGGCCCTAACAATTTTATGGCGTTCCAAGCAATGTCTTTTCTTCAAATTTTACGCAATGCTATAAATATTTATAAGTCAATTCTTGTACAAAAAGACCTTTCCATTTATGAGTCATTGGGTTCGTCAATATTCTATAACTGGTCGAATGACACTACACGATTTGTTTTGAGACAGGTTGTCTTCGCTTTCAACAAAAATGGTAAGAAAAATCATTATTTTGGAATTCCTGTAATTTAATATTCAAATAAAAAATTAATAAATAGTAACAGCGACAAAGCTCTGTCTTCACCTCGATCTCACTTGTAAATTGCTTACTAAAAGAGAGCATTGAAGAGTTTGACATCCCCTTAGATAGATCATCATCTTCGATTACCTTCCTGCATCTCGCTCTTTTACTACAGTCTCTAATCCAAAAAGTCTTTGTTTTATAGAACTTCAATTGTTACAATTTAGTGAGTAAAACGAAAGAGGGTCTACAAAATCCCCTAAAAGGGTCTCTGGCTTCACAATACATTTCACATCTACAGTCTATTATGATGATAGAAGAAAGAGATTTTATTTTCCTTTACCATTCGTTGCTTTTGTCGTTACTTAAAACAAATAACTAATTTAGGCACTCTGATAAGTATTATTATAATAATTGTGTTTGTTTAACTTCTCACCTTTTGTTATCTTTTCTTCTCTTTGTGTTGGAGTATGGCGATTGATGATGGTTCAAATCGTAAACAAACGTCGACACACGAAATAAGGATGACAATTCAAAGGAGTTTCTCAATACTCCAATTTCAATAGTAAGTAGGCAGGGACAGTTTCTTGTGCTTATTTACGATCAACAATTTCGACGTTTATTGACAAGTAAATAATCATGCTCTAGTGATGTCGACGCTAGTATACACAATGACAGCGCGAATAATAGTGGCAAATCACAAATCACTAAAGAAAAATTTGTCCCGAGTGACAATGCCAACACCAACAAAGACAGTTTTTTGCTTTCGTAAATGCAGCCACTGCACAATGCAACAATTCAGAACTTTTTGATGAAGGCGCACTTTGTGAAGTAATACTGCTCTTCAGATTTATAAGTACTGGCTACTGCGACTACTGATTAAGCGTCAGACAGAATATCCTTTTTAATTCCTTAATTGGTAGCAGTTCATATGATCTCTTGTTATGGAAATTGATTCTATTGCATGCTTTTCGTACTTGTTTCGGCAGAAGCAGAAGGTATGATTTGGTAAGTCTCGCCCAGGAAATAAGAACGATTTTTATTAGTACAAGATTGATGATTAAAATAAAATCGTTCTGTTGTGGTCTGAGGCTACGATAAACAGAGAAAATCAAAAGGTAAAATTATTAATGTCAAGACGTAAATCTGAGTTCAGTTGAAAGTTTTTTTGCTGTAAAAACGTAATCGCCAGAAGCAGATAAAATACACTTTCTTCTTGTTCGTAAAAATTTAAATCAATAAACAATTTTGGGTTCTTTGATAACTATTTAGAAAACTACGCTTGTCACATTGTATACTACATATATACAACCAAACAACTCGTAACAGTGCGTAAAGAAACTTTGTAGTATTATTGTAAGATTCAAAGTAAGACGTGAGCTTGCGGAATCAATTAAATTTCATCATATATCATGGGTTGTGATATCTACGATTTTTTAATTCGATTCTTCACAGTTTCGGATGGTTATCTTTTAAATGAAACTTTATTGGAAAGAAGAGTGTGGGTTCTTCACCGATAGACTAAATGATGAATTGTTTCCTTTTGAGAAAAGAGGACGAAGCTTGATAGCAATTTGTTAAATACAATCACTTTTTAAATTCGTTGAGGAAGAATTTATGTTCACCCTTCTGCGAAGCTCACCGTATGAATTTCTCTTCACCCAGGTGCTTGAACAAAGTAAATAAACGCTACAACGTTTGATTACTTGAACGCACGACCAAACGAAAATAGGATGGGCAAATCGAGTGGCTGTAGATGAACGAAAAATGAAATAAGGATGATTCTGTTCTGCAGCTGCAGCCTTGCACCAGAATGTGGGCTCAACAGCAAGAAGCAAAACGACAACTGAAGCCACTTTTCAGGTGTTCACACTTTCAAAAAGAGTTGAAGAAGATTTAACCAACCTTAATTCATATTAAAGAAGGCTTCTTCTTGACTTCGCAGAATCGCAAAGCGTTTTGGATGAGAAGTGGCGAGAATCTGTGCGCTGAACATGCACACTGCAAAGAAGATGACTTTAGTCACTGCTATGCATAAAAAAGCTGCTTTACCATGCTATTTCATCAGTATTTATGTTTTTGGAGTAGCAGAAGTCACTGTCTAGGATTGTCGAAATTGCATATACACACGGTTGACGATCTAAGCAAACGAAAGCCAAGTCTTTCTTGTAGTCACGTTGTGTTCAATACGAAAGTTAAAATCAAATATAACGCAGGCGCTTTTGCAATGGTTGAATGGATGAGATGTCAGCTTGTAGGCAACTGTCTCGTGGAATAGGCCACACTGAACACATTAATGTGCACATGTAAGTCAAGTTTCAGTTTTTATAAAAAACGGCCCTGTCATATTATTTCAAATTTTGATAGGAAAACTATTTTAAAAAGTTAAAGAGGGGTGAAATTTAAATATAGAGACACTCTGAACCTAATGCTAACAGCTCACTAATACCATAGCTGTAATAAATGATCTGCCTCACAGTAATTTTCTACTCCGGACCATTTCTTGATTTATTTGTATTATATTTCTGAAATAAAAAAAGTAACAGTATCATGGATGTCGTGAATTGCGAAGGCAGTGATGGCGAATAATATGTAACATTTGAATGTATAAATAACTTTATCGTTTAACTTAACATTTTGCCAAGCCATCGTGAGAAGGAAAGGCTGCTGTCATGTCAGTTTTATCAGTGCCTAGTGTCTGTCTACTTTGTTGAACGGTTTTCATAACGTCACTTGGACCAAGAAAATATAATAATATGAAAGTCTATTTTTAATTTTTCCTTCCATCACAAATTATCATCTACCAAATTCTTACCCTACACTCATCTTTTTAGGTTTTAGTCACGGAAAACATTGCGAGAACATTGAGAGAATGCATTAATAAACAAGGACACGAAATTTAGGGTGTGGGGAGTTAAAAGAAACAAGAAACAACACGGATTCGTTATATGCGACACAGCAGAGATTGTATCATTTAAATTTACTGTCGAATTAAAACATTACTTGATTTGCATTTTGCAATAGAAATCCATCTCAAATTAAATCAAGTGATTACAGAAATTGCCTCCAGGTTTTATTTGAGCATGTACTAATTACAATTACAAAGTCGATACAATTAATTCATTACACGCAAAGGTTTTATTTATCCATTAACTTCACCTTTATAGGTAAGGAAAGTCGATAAACCTTGTTTCTTGAGATTTGATGTCTCGTAGACACCAGCAAGCGACCCAGCAAGCGTACAATGTTGTATGTTTTAAATGAGAAGGCAATAATCATAATTTTGAATGGTCATTACCAAATGAAACAAAGCAAAAGCAATAAATGTGACCAGGCAAAATTACTCTTGAGGACAAAGCACAAATCTCGTTTTTCTTCCGTCTATGAGTAGATTTTTGTATTGTCATACTGTACTTACTGAATAATATCTGGGATTTAAAAATCAAACAAGTAATAAAAAAGTAAATGTCAGAGAGTAGACTTATCTATTATGTAAATTCAAACATTTTAAATTGTCACTTTAAAATATGAACAATCAAAGTTACAATGTTATGTTAGGAGTCATCTGGCTCACAATTTGCTTGTTGGACGTTTTCACACAATAACAGTTAAGAGATTTTTGAAAATCCCATTACATTTTTATTTTTAACTTTGGCCCAATAGACAGTTAATACCCTACGCTATCGTGAATCATAGAACCTTGTCATTTATAACATCCTTAACAAAAATGTTACTTCGTTTGTATTTTAACCCAAGTCTAAAGCAAATTTTTTGAATCAGATTGTAGCACAAAAACCAATTTTCATCAAAATTATATGCATTTTTTAATGAGATTAAAAATCTTTTGGCACAGCGAAACGGCATTTTGAGGGTTCCAATTTAATCATTTACCTAATAACAACATAAATCCCATGAATATCTTTATAGCTCAAATTTGTTGATGGTACCATTGGAGGAATAAATCATCTAGGTCATTTAAAAATTGAGTGTGAGAACTTGGGACAAACTGCACAGCCAGCATTAATTTCATACTCAGTCATTCAACGCTCAATCACTTTTAACATGCGCAAAATATGCATCGTTATCAAAACCAGAAAAATGCGTTGTCAGTCAGTGCCTTTATGAATTTATGAATCAAGGCAGTCACTCAAGTGTATCATTTTCTCTTTTATTACAGAAATCACACCAAAGACGTGGTTGCTTTTTTCCTGGTGGTCCTGGTGTCGCGGTAATGTTAGTACAGGTAATAAACCCAATAAAACGAGTTTGGGAAAGCTGTAGCTGTAATATGATTTTATCTTCCTTGGCAAATCAATCACCTCCTGACTGTAAAATAAGAAAAAATGTAAAAATAAAAGAGTGACAGTTACAACCACCTTTATGACTTCGTTGGTATTTTGTTTACAAGTAATGAATATTTTGGCAAATGGTAAGCGTTCACAGAATATGTAAAATTGCTCCAAAATATTCAAGAAAAAGTAAAGAAACCAGCAGTTAAGTTTTTAAACAAAAAGTCTTCCTGAAACGCGATATTGTATAGAAGCAACGTGACTATGCGTATTGGCGATCTTGAATACGTAGAAAGAGAGAAGAATGGGAAGCATTACACTACATATGAATTTATGAATTTGAATTGACAGATTCCTTCGGACATTAAAGCTGCAGAATACTATACAGAATTTAAATCCAAATTACTGGACTTTATACTGAGTAAAAAAACTGGTGATAATGATGATGTTAATTATTCAAAAATCATAACATGAGTGATTGAAAAGGCAATAACCAAATGGGTAAATTAAACCGAAATAAAAATATACTGCCGGAATTAACTTTAAATGAGGAAGGCAGTATTAGATACTTTATAACAAAACTATTACACTACTCGTTAGTATGTGGGTAAAGTTGGTAAATAAAAAATTAACTAGTATACCATAATTTATTATATTATCATGTTCTCTTTAAAGGTCAAGAAGGAAGGATGCCATCTTCTAAAACTATTAATAAGAATTTATTCTGCAAAAATAACCACGCTCAATAGCCTGATTGTATTTATGTAAATATAAATGTGTGAAGAAGAACGTCAATTTATGCATTTCAGAACCATGTTTGTTAGTTTGTCATCGGACGGAGCTTTTATTCTAACAGGTTGAGTTGTTATTTAAACTAGAGTGAGGAAGCAACAAGAAATGCTAGTCATCATTAAACAATACATCTGTAACAATGCTTGACGCTATAAAATATTACCACAACCCCCACTTTTTGTATTAGAATGGCAACCCAATTGGGCGGATAAAATGAATAAAACTAAGAAAGGCACTGCGATGACAATAAAATATGCCATGATAAACCAACTTTGTAATAATAAATGATTTATTTATTTCCTGTGAATAAATGTAGCATTTCTTATCATTATACTACAATTAGGGAACAAAGATAGGATTGGGAAATAGGAACAACAGAATCAGAAATTCATGAAAACTGCGAGTGATCAAGCTTGTCCCGGAAGGCCGTCAAGCAAAGCAACTTGAATGCAAAATTATATAGAGCACTTCAAGTCAGCAAGCATGAAAAAGTTGGGTCAAAAGTCCTTGATATTGAACTTTTCATTTTCATTCTGACGTAGTCAAAACTGAAATTTATGGTTGATTTATTCTGATTTATTTTCATAGAATGAAAGTCAACATTCGGTTAGCTTTGAAATGAAAGAAACTAATTAGCACGTGTATTTAGCATACTCAATACTCTCACCCTGCACTCATTTTGCTTGACTACGGTTTTAGTTATTAATTTGCATGTCATTACAGCAAACTTTTGTGCTACCATTTGTACAGTGCCAAATTTGTGCAATAACTTTGAGTGCTAGAAACAAGAGCAAGTAAATGATGCATTTCCGAAATCTCACACGATACCAACTTCACTACGACGACTTACACCGACAGTGTTTTCTTGAGGTACTACAACTGCAACTAATTCATTACAAGGGGGATAATTATATTGATGAGGATTGCACACTGCAGGAAAAATTCACTACCAGTGCCATAAAACCCTTTGATTGCTGGTAGAATAGCATTTAAATTGAGTTTGATAATGAGTATACAACTACCTAATTCAAATGTTAAATGTTAAAAACGTGACCACTAAAGCACGAAGCAAGGGCCGATCACGCAAAGGTTTTAAACCCAATGAGCCTTCTCACTACCGTCCGCATTCGCAGTAATCTAAATGTTGCAAACGCGGTTATTGTCAAATGGATATATTATAACCAAGTAGGAAAGAAGTTCGCGTGCGTGCCAAGCCAAGCCATTTAAACAAAGGAAGTCTACCTACTTTGCGAAACGAAACTAAACACACTGTCAAAATAATCCCAAAAGTGAGTGACTAAGCGTGTAACAAATCTAGTGTATGCTTGCAATGCAAAATATCGACTGATACATTTGCTACTGTTACTTCATAGAAGTGTAGCCACATCAGCATCAGTGATACATAGAGCAAGAGCAGCAGAACTTTAGACAAGTCAAATCTACTTTGTGGCAAATGCAAGGGGAGTGAGCTAAGCGAGCTATACATTCAGAAATGGGAATTCAGGACACGGCCATTGGCAAGTGGAAAATGTTGGTTACCCATGTATCAGGCGATTGTGCAGAGTGAAGAGCATCCCAATGAAAATCCAGCACCCCGCTATAAAAACAGTCTGCAAACCTTTCATGAAAACAAGAACGTCCGCAATGGACGTGAGCAAGGATTTCGCTGTTCAAAGTGAAATGGCAGCTACTGCTGGACAAAGTTGGTTATAGCAAGAGCTGACCTTAGTTGACCTTTTATGAGACCTCTGTACAACACAAATGACACAATTGCACAAAGTAAAATAAAGAGAAAGTTAGGAACCATAGGAAGCATAGTTCAAGACGATAAATTGCTGCATGCATGAAGAAAGAAAATTCTTTCCCTGTCGGTTCATAAGAAAGTGTGCATTTTTCATGGGACTTTTTCTCGTTAACGCAGACAACAGTCGATTGATTAACTGTCAATAACTGATTGAAACATGCTAACGAAGATGACATTCAGGTAAAAATGACTAATTAAGGCTCAATTTAAATTTAGTTTAAAGTTTAAAGTGTATAGTTTTGCACCTGCGTTGTCAGGAGGTGATTAAGCCAGTAGCACGCTACTGTTGTTTGTTGTGACTCGGAGATGGAGGAAAAATGAATGTATTGCATTGCATGGTAAAGGGGAGGATAGTACTGTTTTTGATAGATTAGCGAATGGTAGGTGGCTATAATATTTACCGGAGCCCATTAATACTGAGTACTTGTTGCTCATTACGGCTAAAATTTGTCTACAGAAGATGGGGATTCCACACATACACACCATTTTGCTTTTGCTTGTTTCCCTAACTTTTTGCTCACACTGCCATTCTCTTTTCTCATTCTAGATTTTCGATGAATACAGTTTTAGAGATAGAAAGAGCATAAATTCATGCCTCATGGGCCGAGGAATTTTGTGTCCCAGCAAAAATCAGACTTGCGCCCAGATAGGAGATTGTACAGTTCACAAAGCTCTCCTTCCGTTTGGAGGTTCGACTGTTGCAGCAACTCGTTTTTATCCTACGACGTTTATACAAGCTGTAAGAAAGAAACCAGCTTGCGGCAGCTAAAGGAAAATTTACTAACCATTTCTCTGAGTAAACAATTCCCTTCTTGAGGTTCAGAAGTCTTCTGCTTGTTGGTGTTGCTTGTATGCACTTTCTTAAACGGACGGCTTTCGTGCAACAACTTTCATCTCTCTGATTGATTGTTTCGTTTATTCATTTGGATGAGTGACTAAACTAGCAGTTTAGTATTGTTTAGATTACAATACAATGCAAAAGGGGGAAATCTGTGCTTTTAATAAGATTAGTTTTTAAATTTTGCAATCGGTTTCGCGTATTGTTCTAAATATTTATAATATGTATATTGATTAGTACAGAATGTAAAGTAGCGATTCTCTTCTTTTAGACCCAAAGGACTAATTAAAGGTTTCATTAATTATGAGCTTCATCCAATTATTTTAGCTGAACTCCAAGCAAGAACGACATTCAGTAGACAAAAAGCAAGTAAATCAAAGCGCAAGCAGTTGAGAAGAAACCCCCATTCCATCTTTCCAGCAACCCCTATATCCTTGCGCTAGCAACGAAGCAGTTTTCTCCAGGTAGAAAGCAAAAGCAATAGATTTACTGAGCAGCCCGGAGAAAGGAGCTGGAACTCCTTCCATTTACGGACATATTATTCGCATGAAGCTTTCATTTTCTTTCTTCACGAGCACAATGGAAGTGTACTCAGGTGCGTCAAACAAGAGAAAATTTTCGACGATTTTCTCCGGAGAAATAAAAGCGAAGAAAATCCCCTCTCAAAATGAACTTTGGATTCAGGTGGACTGAAACCAGGCTTTCACATTGAGCGGATAATGTAAGATGCGAAAAGCTTCCAATTGAAACCGGGTAGCTTGCGGTGGTGGTAGCTCTCATGCTTCCGTCATATAAGATAGAATGGCAGCAAAAAGCACGTTCCGGGTTCGGATATGCGGGCAACATTCACACATACGGGGAGTTGTATGGTAGATATTATGTACACGTTCTGTATCTATGCTGTCAGTAAGTTGATATTCTCCACTCCGTCTCCTACTCATTTGAAACTTCGCTTGCTCCCCTACTACTACAATTTTATCACTCTGTGAGAAATGCGGATTGAACGTTCTCCCCTTCTGCAGCTAGTTAAGCTGCTATAGCTTCGGTCTCTGTGGATATTGCCCACTCACTCTGAAAAGCACTTCCTCTTTCAATATGGTGAGTTTTCTTTATCGTGTTCATTAGCTCTTCACAATTTTCATTCTCCCCATCTCTCAACCACCTTGTAATGTAGCAACGTATTGAAGATTTAGAAACAACTAATCGATAGAGAAAGCAAAATTGTCAAGTCTTACAAGAAAACTTTAACATGAAGTAAAGACGTAAAAATAATTATTAACGGAAAATTCATGTAATTTATTGTAAAGGAACTTTGATAATATAAACCCACAAGACATATAACATTAATATTAGGTTTTAAACCAAAGTAATAACATGGCGTAATTAACTGTTTGTAATTCTTATTTCATTGGTCATTCTGCCCAATGCTCCAGCGTAAAGCCTTTCGGGAGAAAGTCTTCAGTAGAGTCAAATACACAAAAGAACTGTCGTTCAATGTTCCCAACTATCTTCAAATACTTAGTTGTGGCAAATGGAAAGTTGGATGTGGAATACTTGGAGGCGTGCATTAGGAAGAGATTCTTCTAGAGAAGAAACAGGAGAATCGGAAACTTCTCTAAAAATACAGGTAGACAAAAGCGTCCCTTTCATTACGTTATCCCGGTAGAATTCAGGTGGATTGGGTATGCTGTCCGAGATTTTCACCGAAAAGAATGCAGGAAGGATAACAAACTTTGAATCTGTATGTGTGACACGTTAAAATCTTATTTATAGTTTGTTTGCTCTCGGCTTGTTATATCATTGTGATTACATAACGTACATACACGGAAGTACAACGTCTTCTTGAAGTAAGCAAACACATAACAAACTTTGCTGGAAGTTGTTTGCTACCGGAGCATGCATTTAGACTTGCCCTTGACTTGTATTGTGCTGAAAATAAAAACGTTTACATCACCACCATTGGAGTAGCAACTAAATAACATAAGAAGAGAGTTAAAGAGAATAGATGCAATATGCAATGTATGAATTCAACCGATGCAAACGATAAATATTGGAAATGGAAACACCAATATAATTTTTATTGTTATTTTCCAAGATATAAGTGAACAATAAATCATAATCAATAATTACTGCTAAACTTATATCTAGAATAATCTGATGCGTCAATGTAATAAAGATTTTAAAATAATGCATAATACAACTAAAATGCGAGACACTCCTGAAGTGAATAATCGTCGGCAAGAGTAAAGTTAATAACTGAAGTAAAACATTCAAAACAAATGAATGTTTGATGATTGCGAAAGGAAGAGTACAACAAGTTTAAAACTAATTGGTTTAGCTATTGGTCTACCCTTTGACTATATAATTAAATGAGGATAATATAATATTAAATTGTATATTACATATATTAAATTAATAAGTAACAATATTTATTGATGCAAATTATATTAGTGATCCAATCACACAATTCCCTTATAATTAGTAATAGCCTCTTCATTATTCAGAGACGGTTTTTATTCAACCAGGAATAATGGAATTAACACGTTTACATGTTCAGGGAATCCATTGGCAATGAGAGTACATAACTATCAAAGTTATCAAGTTACAGGTTTAAAACTTCCATAACATGTTGGTTCTTTAGGTACATTCGAGAATTTCTTATCAAAGTTACTTAAATTAACGGAACAGAAAAGGTCCCTTAAAAAAAAGACTGCTTTGATAATCTTGCAGGTCAACCACATTTCGTAAATCACCTTATCAAAGTCGCAATTTAAAACATTCATTCTAATCCTTCAAAGATGACAAGCCAAACTTCATCAAAATGTTGAGTAAATTAATTTTTGTTGTCAAAGAGGTACAAACATTACTACATCAGTTGCGACAACAAACTACTCTACAATTTATCCACTATTATCTGTACTTTTTGTATACACAATAGTTCCTTTCAAGAACACTTGAAAGATCTGGAACCCACGCCTGAGGTACGTACGTCTATTAAATAAGGTTACGTAACTAACTGACCATCTCAAACATAAAACAGACAGCCTCGCTTCTTTGGAACTAAATCCATCAGACATTTCTACTTGATGAGGCTGTACTGAATATCATCAAAAACTCGATATAATCACGGAGAGGCATTGTGGCTGAAGTGTGATGAGAAATCATTTTCTCTTGCCTTGTCTTAAGATAAACCTTTGGCCATTCTTATAGATTGAAAAGACTAGTATAATCTGCTCTCGTGCGGTGTAATGACTGATAAAAATGGGTAGTAATGGTGAAAGGATGTTGGACAAAGACTTAAAAGTCATCAAAAAGTTCCATTTCTTCTTCTGTGATGCTACGTATTCTCCAGGTAATCGGGGTAGCTGTCAAAATTACGAGTGTCTCCTTCGTAATAGATTTTTGGAATGATAGGAGGCTGTACAAAAATGATACAAATAAATATAATTTCAAATATATCAATTTCAAACAATATTCATCAGTGGAAAAAGTGCTTATAATTACCGTCAGCTTTCGCTGGTTTACTTCTGACCAGTCATATTCTCGGAAGAACTTGTGCCGTTTGATTTCATCAGATCCGTTCTGTAAATTGCAGCAAAACAAAAATCAGCTACTATTGCTATTCATTGTTGCAACAATCAGGTATTAACTTTTTACGTCGTTACGTGACTCACCTTCCCACATCCCAAACGTTTGCTTCTATCCTGAGCCAGCAACTTTTTAATCAAATCCTTCGACACCGAATCCATCCTCGGCCAATCAATTTTCCCCGACAAGATCTTTTCATAAGTTGAGTATTTACTGTCTCCGTAAAACGGAGACGAACCTGTCAGCATCTCATACACAAGGATACCTAGAAATAAAAACACGTTCATTTTAATGGGGTTTATTGTGCGAACTATACTGCAGGCTCGGAGTGTCCAGAGATTTTATACAACCCTTTCTCCGGACAGTTTCACATTACGATTGTAGTTGTTAAAAGCAAGAACGGCAGGAAGTCACCGTGCCCGTGATCTATAACACTTTCTCATGTTGTTTTAGTGGATAAAACATTCCCTAGACTGATTACACCTAGAGGCAGGAAACTACAGAGATAGCATTGTCTGTCTAGTGAAGTCTAGTTTTGCTGTCAAAATTCGAAATTTAGGTCGACTGGAGTATCCCTCAAAGAGAATAATTTATTCAAATGTTATAAAAGTTATTATTAGAAACATATACAAAGGAATAAAACCGGGTCACTGCGTCGTGAAAGAACAATGCCCTCTATTTTGTAAAAGGAATTTTAGGAATGGCTTGAAACCACATTTTTAGCAGATGTTAAAATAAATATTTACAGTACTAATTCCATTGCCGCGTAGTGGTAAGTGGTGATACACTGCCAGCGGCCACGCATTTTGATATTGTGTAGGATTGTTCAAAGACATTTAAGAACTCACCAAACGCCCACCAGTCTACTGACTTGTTGTAACCTTTGGATTGAATAATTTCTGGAGCAAGATATTCCGGTGTGCCACATAACGTCCATGTCCTACACATATGATAAGACGGGAAAGGAGAGGAGGAAGTGAAAGCAGTAAAAACCAGTCATGAAAGAACATGGAAAAGTGGGTTTCAAAGTAAAATATTTGTGGCTTGCGTAAAATGCAGAGGACTTACTTGTCTCGTAATCGTTTCGCGAATCCAAAGTCAGTAATTTTCAAATGACCCTCTCTATCCAGCAAAAGATTTTCCGGTTTCAAATCTAATGAATAAATAAACCCCAAATGTATAATAAAAAAGTGTATTTATTGAAAATTTAACATTTAATAAATATATGCATTTAATTATATTATAATTTATCTTTAAACCTCTGTGAGCGATACTCTTCGAATGCAAGTATTCCAGTGCGCTTACGATTTCAGCAGCGTAGAAGGAGCCTATTATATTAAATAAAGAAAAATATTATTTGAAGGACAAAGGACAAATAACCAGTAACTTTAAAATTTCTTTGATAACGTTAGCAGGAAGAACATTTTTCTTTTCAAAATATAAACATCAATCAGCTCATGATCTATGTACATGTAAAGTGCTTCAAAAGTTTTGAATTAAAAGTTAACTCGTGTCACTATTTTGACTTTTCCTTATTTACAGATTTGTTTTGCTTTGCCAAACATTCAGTATTTGATTACTTGACAGAATTTTAAAAATGTATGTACATGATCAGATAAGTCATATTTTGAAAGATGCCCATGGGTATAGTATGTGTAATGGAAATGGCAGATAAATTCCATCGGTCATAAATAAGGTGACTAAAAGATTCACAAATTTTTGGTATTAAATAGGTATTCTATATTCGTAACACTTACATGTAGACACAGGAAATTTGCCTGCTTTCCTCAGAAACGAGAAGAGCTCTCCCCCGCAAGCAAAGTCCATAAGGAAATAAATATTGTATTCATCCTTGTTATACCATTTCCTAAAGCATAAAAAGAATATTGTTTAGGTGTGTTACATCTTAATAATATTATGGCTTATGCATCAAAATTGTCTGGGATGTCCATTTCCATACATATTACATATCGAGGTTAAAAAAATTGCTCCATGTCAATTTGAACCTGTCTCATGAGAAATGAATTTGACATGATCTACCGGCACATTAGTTAAAGTGCTTTACCAGGAAAAGAAACATGAATGTAACAATTCAAATTTGAGCAGGGAAAAGCACACAAATGTCCTTGTTACATTAGAAGAATGTCAATCAAAATATCTTACAAGCTGACGATGAAAGGATGCTTAATGGCCTTCAGAATATTCTTCTCATTTTTGACGTGATCCACTTGCTTCATCCGAATCAAATCATACAAAGAAAGGATCTTAAGCGCCGAGTATTCACCCGTTTCTGTGTCCTGTGCCAACACCACTTTCCCGAACGTCCCAGTTCCTATCAAAAACACATTGAGCTTTCATGAAATTATAATTATTTAAATTTACATGTGAATCATCAATTGGGTTTGATGTGTGTAGGTAAGGTCCGTACTGATTCAATTGGGTAAAATAAGTCTGTCTTCAATCGTCAATCGTCAATGTGGATTGTGTAATATTTGTAAGGAACGACAGTTGCAGTCGAGCCGTGTCGTCTGAGTTAGTTTCACTGATGCAATTAACATGCTCAAGGCTAGGTGGATTATGTGAGTTTGCGCTTAATTTCCTAATGCACTCAAATTTAATTTATCAGAGGACAATGCGTGCACAATGCATTTATTATTTAACCAAAGCGGGAGAATTCGTTTTTGCATCATGCAAAGTAGTATAAGCGATTAGAAATAGCAATTGATACCATGCCAGGACTACTTTGGTCTAAATTTTTAAGATTTCGCAATTAGAATTGCAACCAACTGCCTGATGTTTATCATTAACACAGTTCAGTTAAAGATGAAGGATTAAAGCAACTAGCAACGTTCTATTTCTTACGTGTAAAGTTGAATCGTTTGGACTTTGTCAACCAAAATAACATGTAACAAACAGGAGTTGTGTGAGACTTTTTGTTCAAATTTTAAAATAAATTCGGCCTATGAGTATTAAACTATTGGGGTAATAATAATATGCGTAAGCCAGTTGCTTGGACTTTGGACCGATTCGTGTTTGGTTACGATTAGAAGCTGTTGTACAGATAGGCGAGAAGTAAAAGACAATGCTAAAAACACTTATTGCATTTAGCGCATTTGCCCATGAGCTCAATCTAAATCAAATTTTTACACCTCATGCAAGCAAGCTATTTATTAAAGCGGCCAATTGATTTTTTTTTTTTAATTATGAATATTAAACAAGCCAATCTGCTTTTCTTGACTTAACTTCGTGCATGAGTTAGAGTCAGTGTTAAAGTTTCCTAAAATTCAGAATGCCATTTGTTAGAATTAAACGGTTGTGACTGTTAAACGGTTAAACGGTTAGAATGGTAACGGATGTGCATTGTTTAATCTACCCCATTGAATAATTGTTATGAAATGTTTGATTTAATAGAAATTTCCCATATTTTCTTTGTGTTTCGGTGATTCCAATTTCACCAACAGCGCAACATTGGCACTTGTGTTTAGTATGAACTTTCCTAAATGCAATCCTAATCCTATTTAGACGATTATGTTACCTGTTATAAAAGTGCTAAAACTGTTTGTTTATTATTATGCAAAAGATTCAAAAGTTTGACATTAACAACCAGAGCATTCAACGTCACATAAATCTATAGACAAAGTATATGAAGCAGAAATTTAGACATTGAAGCACCAGGAAAGATACGGGTTTCGGGTACATCGGAACGGAGCGGAAAGGTTGGCATCTCTAAATTGACAATTTGCCAGAAGCGCAAAGTGATGAAACACTCCATAGTTCCTTACTCGTTATAGACACTATGAAAATGAATCTCAAATCTCTAACAACTTTAACTGAACACGGAAAGGCAATAAACCACAAACGTGTAGAAGTTGCAGACAAATACGTATGGTACGACGTAGCTTTCAAGGTATGGGTTTTTGCGACCCACCCAAAAAATTGTGGAAGAAATAAGGCGCAGTAGGAAAGTATGGAAGAAACGGAAGACAAATTGATTGAAATAGGACAGTATGTGTATAAGTAAATTGTGAGATAAGCAACGTCTATTAGAAATCCCGATGAAAGTATTACAATACAGCATTTTAAGCTTACTACATTATGATCGCTTAAGAAACTTTTATTGTTAAGAAAGGACGAACCATTTTGTACCTTTCTTGTTTTCCCAACTCTGTTAAACCTAAACGTTCCAAAGCCTTGACTGAATAAAAGATGTTAACGATGCGAACACGAATCCCACCTTTTCCTTTTAAATTAATGTATTATAAGAGTCTTAATCTTAAATTAAATATTGTGACAACATGGAAGATGTTTATGTACGAAATGTATCCTGTTTTAACAATAATTAATTTATAGTCGAAGACTGGGGGAAGGCTAGAGAGTATCAGTGTAATATTTGCATGAAGGAAAGTCTCTTCTCTGATTGCTCCAACGATGAGATACTTTATTAAGTGGTCTTGTGGGTGAAACAACCTTCAGAAAAGTGGAAATATATTGATTTCCAATAAATTGATCCCGCAAAAAAACAACTTCAGCTTTTACTTGGAAAAGATTTTAATATTTGCACAAGTTGGAAAAAATATGGAAGTGTCGATAATAACATGAATAATGGTGGTGGGGTGGGATATCAAATATCACTACAAAGTAGATAAAACTGTATTATGAATATGAGGTTCTCAAGGTAAAGGGCAAACCAAAAGTATTGCATAACACGGCAGAAGGAACATTTCTTTTGGGGAATTGAGGAGTTGAGCATGAAACCGGGGAAAGTGTGGAAAGTCGCTATTAATTATAAGAGGCTGTGATGTTCATCTCGGTTATGAAATGTCGCATAATTTATCCGGGAAGAGAGATACTCAAAAAATAAAGCTGCCTAGTGGGAAATGTGATATCCAACGTTTAAAAGGAATTGCCCAGTAAAACATTTCATCAAAATTGTACCAACAGACTAGTCATAACCGTCTTCACTGCTTCTCTATTTTCCTCGGTTTATATTTTAACAAAATTGATTCGCAACCAAATGAATGCTACAAGAACCATCTGTATAAACTGTTTGGAATCGGATGTCGTCGTAAAATTATTATTTTTGTGATAATTCTCCGTGTTCTACATGTTACAGTAAAGTCGTTTTAACACAATAATATATGTATTTCTTTTGCTACATTGCTTGCAATTTTCGTTTTCGTTGGATGAAAGTGGGAGTAGGGCAAGAAGAGCATCTATAGAGAACTAAGAATAAGACCCACTCTTTTAGTTTGGTGTCCATTTACATTTGTCAAACAGAAAATAGAAAGATAATGTACATACATTGGAAAGGTTTATTTCGCAACTGGTTGAACAATTCGAGTTTAAGTGTACACACTCTAATAAGTACTAAGTCATAATATTCTTGTTAGACTCATTTATATATTTTAACTGAGTGAGTTCAATGAGTCATCGTTCCCACATTACATTTTAGCTCCTAAAATTTCCATATTGAAAGTTTTTCTTTTTCTTGGAGTCAATTAAGGCAATTTAGGCAAATACAATTTTCTCTTACATCATTCCTAAAACGATTACTGCATCAATGCTCACTATCACTATAATTAAAATTACAACAAAAGTTATCCTAATCTATCCCCAATAAGATACATATGGTAATTTTTGTTATTAGTTTAAATGTTCGGATTTTGTCCTGTTTGAATCATACGTTTTGTCCTTCTGGTGTCTGTTTGTGGGGGCAAAACTGAATCATCGAGTTTGTAAACGTATTGCAATGATACAACGAAACCTTTAAAACGAAAATAAGGTTGGGACTCAGTAAATATTTTGTATTTTGATATGATTTTTCAATAATAAAAATGGAATATTATAGGTACATAATATATATTTCATTAAGCAATTAGCCAGCAGCATTTCAGCTCCCCATCATATCAGCGCTACGTTTATACAAAAAGCACCTGCTACAAAAGATGACAGTTGTGACTTGTCACTCGACAGGAAACGAATCTTGTTTATGCGAGTAAGAATTTTGTCCTGTTTGAATCATACGTTTTGTCCTTCTGGTGTCTGTTTGTGGGGGCAAAACTGAATCATCGAGTTTGTAAACTTATTGCAATGATACAACGAAACCTTTAAAACGAAAATAAGGCTGGGACTCAGTAAATATTTTGTATTTTGATATGATTTTTCAAAAATAAAAATGGATATTATAGGTATATAATATGTTTCATTTTACATAAGCAATTAGCCAGCAGCATTTCAGTTCCCCATCATATCAGTGCTACGTTTATACAAAAAGCACCTGCTACAAAAGATGACAGTTGTGACTTGTCACTCGACAGGAAACGAATCTTGTTTATGCGAGTAAGAGCAGGCATTTACAGTTAAAAATAGACAGCGAAAGGGCCCCAGTATTTACTCAGGCTTCCTGTTTTCGCTTTTATCACTGTCACCTTGAAAAGAAACGAATCTTGTTTATGCGAGTAAGAGTAGGCATTTACAGTTAAAAATAGACAACGAAAGGGCCCCAGTATTTACTCAGGCTTCCTGTTTTCGCTTTTATCACTGTCACCTTGAAAAAAGACAGCACGTTTTGGTTTTTATTATCGCAGAATCTTTCGATGTATTGAAATGAAATGGTTTGCTTAATTATAAACCCAATGTAATAAATCTTTAGACAGTTAAAATGAAATCGTGCTTTTCACCTCAAAAGAGTCCTCCAATCTGAGAATGTTCCATGTAGTATCATTTTTGTTTTACGTCGCGAGTTTTCAAGTCATGTTCTCTGCACAGTAATATACATATACATTCGTCATGTTGACAACTGGCTGATCTGTACAAGTTGCATAACTAAAAGCCCTGCCCTTCTGCTTAAAATCTCACTTTTCTTCCCAATTGACAATATGGCATGCGCCTTGATAATAAATTTGTCACTTCAAGTTTTGATGACTCAAAAATGTCCGCTTTATTACTATTTTACAGCTTTCTTCACAGAATTAAAGTCGAGGAATAACCTTCGGTCTTAACCGAAAACAGAATTTCTGTATATGCACAGCACAAACTCCCGGCAATGTAATATGTCAATGTCATGGTTCTGAATTCTAAGATGGTCAAAGAGCAGAGTTTTCACTGTGCTTCACATCCCAATATCTGTTTACATAATATAGAGTTTGTGCAAACCGAGACCCCTTTCATGTTTAAACACGAGTCAATTACCAGATTTCAATGCTTACTTAGTAAACTTCTGAAGCTAACACTTAACTAAAAAATCTACGACAAAATGTTAAAATAAACAAGTTAAAACAGTTTTGTGAGTTTTGTCACACTGCAATACATAATAGGTTACACAAACAATTTGAAACTGGAAATGTTCCAGAAAATTAACAAAAATTCCCACTACCAATGATTTCAGAGTTCATTAATTCTTAAATTATATACAATAAAACTTTGGCGCATTTCAGAAACTTATGAAATTTGTTCGAATTTTATAAGCACCCACATGTAACAAACTCCACCAGCTTTGATCGTTTGATGAAAAAAATTTCAATACCGAAGGGTTCATGCAAGTGTTTTCAAAAACAGGCGACAAGCTTGGCTCTTGAGGTAGAATTTTATTTAAAGCTGCCAACTTTAATACAATGCATGTCACTCAAGGAAAAAATACCACAGTCATTGATCGATACATTTCCCAAAATTTTAAGTATGCACCATGAGTTTTTTGTCAAATAACCGTGAGTCTTGACACATTCTTCATTTGTCGTGTTTGGAAGTTTGTACATCAAGAGTCGAACAAATCTTTACGATTCGTTTGCTTTCAAAATTCACTACGTTGTTCTTAATTAAGTTCAAGTTTTGTCCAGATTTTGAGACAGCAAATAATTAAATATTACAAGGCACGGCTACGTTCAATTCCCCTGCTTTGCGTTGAATTTAGTAAGCCAGTGCTATGCAGAGACTGTTAGTTCAATGTTTGCTGGCTTGACGCCCAGGTCAGGGACGGTAAATCTCCCTCATTTGATAACTTTTAGTATCCCAGCTTCTTGGGGTGATGTCGTAAAACGTAACCCAAACATTTAATGAAAATCCTTGTACTGGTTCTTGTCGGTTTAGGTTTTGAATTATTTCTTACAGAGTTGGAGTACATTAATCAATCATGTATCGTTTATTTTACAATTTTTAAGCAAAAGATTGATACCTAATATCTACGTAAATTTCGGCAGAATTTCCTTGTCACAATTTTTCGTGCCCTTTACCTCTTCTAGTCATATCTTTGAAATATTTATCAATACTAATAACAATAACTGTATACAGATGTGTCCAAACGAAAACACTTTGAAAGCTACAATGACTCAGTTTATTTATTTTTCGTTTTAGGTATTTCAACCTTCTAAAAGATGTGACTGCGTAAGACATTTAATAATAGAACACAAGCTTATTAAACTTTCACGAATACGTTGTAACTTTTTTGATGAAAGTAAATTGACCGGACTTTATGCCTTATGCAAGAAGCCCGTTAAAAGTTGTTGATGCAATGTTTGAAATAGCTGTTTAAAAATTATTTTATTTGGAATGAGAAAAAATCTGAGCAACTTAACATCTTCGTGCATAGGGTTTGTACGAAACATTGTGACAATTGATTGGTTCGTCTCGTCAGTTACGCTGCCAAAATATAGCATATTGTTATAATTATAATAGGAAATGATGATAGCATCCAATCGATAAGTATTTCAATCCTATCTGAGTATTTTAATTTTCTCGCAGTCGAGTTCGACTAGACAGTGCTGAGCTGACTACTGGGTGTTGGTTCTGTTGACATGTCACTCAACGATACTTTTGCTATCTTGTTTTTTATTCATGAATTTCTCAGTTGGATAGATGCACTATCTCGTTTGGTCTTCATGTTGTATTGCAATGTTTAAGTGGTTTGAGAGTAGTGGTGATTACTTACGGAGTGACTTTTTACTATGAAAATTTGGAAGCTTTACATATTGTAAACTATGATCTCTTGTGGTCTCTGTAAATGCTGTAATGATTTTGACTTCTTTTGCCTCTTAATGGTTTCTGTGATTGACGGATAAACATTACGGATGACAAGTGATGAGCCGTAATAAGACTGTGGCATAAACAAAAACAAGGAAGTGAAAATCCAGACAATACTATCTATAATATAATAACATTATAAAAATAAGCAAGTAAAGAAAGTTGCAGTAGGCTACTGAATATTTATTCGAAGAGGCATAATACAATTTTTGGCACCTCCGTTATGCCAAATCTTGATTACGACGATGTCAGCATAAGACTCATAATGCCCCAAAAATGTTTAGAAAATTTACCAAAGATCTAGATACATAATCCAAGTGAACAACTTAATTTTGAAGCAAGGAAGTGTTAATACTTAGGACTACAGATCAAGGATTTTTCAGATAACGCAAAACTTCTTAGCCCCAGACGGTGTTTGATCCAGCTGCAAAATTAGAGTTTACTATTTCCTAATTCCTGATTTTGTTTCTACTCTTCATTTAGGAAGAAGAAATAGATTTCAAAGCCAAAAATTCTTAACCGAATCCCGAAATCCTGACCTTCCTCATACCTGACGGCTGTAAATGTTTCAGAGATATAAATATTGCAGTATTCAGGGCTACTCTGCAAATGTTATCTATTTGTGTTTCAACTCTTAGCCACGCTTATTCCAATCACATATGTATCTTATTATTTTAGTAAATGTGTTTTCTTCAACAATAATGGCCTGGCAAGATTGATGAAATGGTTATCTTCTTGTGGTGATGTACTTGAACATCAGCACGAGTTGAGATTCTTACGAGGACACTTATTTATTTAAGGCTATTGTTTGCTACATTTCCACTCTTGTGAAGATTATTATTGCTCATAATATTTGTTTTAGTCTAGTTTAAGTTCATGTTCAGTACTTGAATTTAATGCAAGGACGTTGTACCTAAGACATCAAAAACACCTAACACTTCAAGAGATTCAGGCAGTTCATTACTAGATGAAGTGTGCTCAAGTCTACGTGGGCGAACAAAAGAGTTTTTGAAATATACGGTGACTTTCCGTCTACAAATTTCCAAAAAAAAATTCGTTGGATTGGAAGAGTAACGTTGAATAGATGTTTATCTACAGCCGTAAGTTAGGCATGAGCAGTTTTTCAATCAAATGATTTTTATTTTTGCAATTCATGTTTCAATACATGGTATTAAAAATAATTATGATTCACAATATTTCTTGATACTTTCGACAAAACTAAACGTGTGCTTCAATGAGTTCACCTTTCGCATTTTTTGAACTTACTCTATCCAAGGTTATTTGGGGAAAATATTTTGGAATTTGGAAACTAGACGTTTTTAAAACTAATGATTAGCCCTTTAGATTTCTGCTCTGTTGAATGTAAAACAGGAATATTTAGGAAAATTGTAAATATAAATACTCAAAAAATGAAGGTCTTGTAAATAGTTTTATCTTGCTACAGTTTGATATGATTACTTTTGCCATTACATTCCCATTGGAAATCCATAAATAATCTTTTACAAGGTCTATCAAGGAATATTTTACTCGCAGAGTTGTTTTAAGATATTTCTGATGATGAGAATAGTCATTCAATGGACGAAAATGGACTGTTAATGTTTATATTTTGCATGATAAGCTTTCAATTTCAATGCCAGGAAAATAACCTGTTGCTGAAAATTGTTAATTGGTTTTGGCCCACACAGGATGAAGAAAGACTAAATGCATTTTCGATAATATTTATTGACCAGAGTTTTGGTAGTAAACCGGATGCCTCCTCCAAATAGAGACAAGTCAGTTTAACACGGATATTGATAACGTGCCAGCCAACTACCGTATTGCACTAACTATTTTTTAAGAGGATAGTGGAACATTTTCATCCAGCAAGTCCAATTTTTTAAATCAAAAATTGAAAAGATGCAGCGAAAAGGGGAGAAGGCAGCGGAAAGGAGAAGAGGAAGGAACAGCCTGTCTAAAGCTGAGAGTAAACAGAATGTTATTGCAAGTGCTAATTGTGACCGAAAAAGGTAAGAAGTTTTGATGTAGAAATAGTTGTTTATAAAATATGCAAATTGGTTTCCATTACGTTTTGCATGAGATCTATCTAACTAATTGAAGCTGAGATAACCAATTAAATCTGGTTTAAACTGAGTTTTGAGTTTAGATTCTTGTTTAGGCAATGAAAAAATTTATTAAATGTAATACTTATTTATATATCTATATATTTTTTAATACGACATAAGGTCTAATAAACACTTACTTTCTCTTTATTTATTTATATCTGTATGATCTACAAGAATATAAGTATGAAAAGACAACTCTATGCAGAGTTGTAAACACTTTCTTTACCAAAGCACTTTCTTACGGCAGTCCAGGTTGAATTTCTAAGTGCAAGATTATAAAAGCATTTAAATAGTGGGTTAATTTTCATGCGTGAGTTTTTGATGGCCTACTTAATGCATTGTTACTATGTACTTATGCTTCTTATTGCTCGCTCCTGGCACGATTTTGCTTTAGGCTGGGTTTTGATTGGATCTACTTTCTTTCAGTTCTGGATTAAGACGACCATCTTACTCGATTTTTTACTGATGGATGAGACTACTCTTTTTGGGTGTTTGTCAAGCGTAATTACTGATAGTGTTAAATAGTGGTGCAAATATTGAGTTTCTTTTTAATTTATCATTGGATTCTTAGAAAACATAATAAGTTTGGAAGAAGTGAGAGTGCTGATGTTGACATAATGATTTTGGGTTGTAATTGACTAACGGATAAGACGCAATGTATGTAAGAGAAATGTTTTCTTTCTTTTGCGGTGCATAATCATTATAAAAACCCATCTCAATCCCAGCTTGGCTAGAAAAAAAGAAAGCACTGTTCAAAGCACGATTATATTTAGGTACGTAATTTGAGCCTATGATGATCGTCGTTCGGTGGTGGCGATGCCCTACATTATCAGACAAGCATGAAAGACTGACAGGCACAGCTGGAATCGAGTAATTTTCGGTTTTACAATAAACTCAATAATAGTCATCTCGTTAAACTCAGTCGTCAGTCACCATTCTCTTTCAAGCCAAATAAAATATATTAGATAAGTAAAGTTTTGATGTAGATAAGATCTAATATGAAGAACTGGTGCAACTTACCCCAAGTAAGACATATATCAGTAAAGACTAGAGGACTTATTCGTTAATTGTTCCAAAGAAAACCTTTTCTCTTTGTAGGTTACGCGAAGTAAACAGTCAAAGTTTGACTGTCAAACAGTACCAGTCGTGGAACCTTGTAATTACATAACATAATTCGACCTCGATACGTTCCAACCATCCGAGAGAATGTGTAAGAAGTGTGAATGCTTGAAAAGAAGATGGTGTTTTAATTTATATTATATAAACATAAAAGAGTTCGACCGAGGATATTCCCGCGGTAGCTTTGCTTCATTAAAATTTGGAGACACGTCGACGCATTATATATCTAATAATCTAATACACAAAGCGTACTGTTCTGTTTCAACAAAGTTTCATAGAACCTCACGTCGTGTATTAGACTAACAAGAAGTTGTCAAAATACCAACCTACATCGGTATGTGTGTAATGGTATATAAAACGTCCCTCCCAATTTAGTTTTCTTCTGCAGGCTATTCCAAAAATTTAATTTGGAAGCAGTAACAATAAAACACTGCAACGGATCACCTAGCTAGAGACAAACGGAGAATTTTTACAGTCGACGTACTATGTAAAAGACTCAAGCGAAGCGTTAGAGGATGTGGGAATGTAGGATTTGACAACGCGTTTAATCTTTTGTTTTGCATGGTTTTGAGAATTTAATTTATGAACCTTTGGAACCGGACTTTGCAAACAAACATCAGAGAAGTCACAGGAACTTTCAATAAATATGAAGACTTATGGTACACGGTGGAATTCAGCAGACGTCTTTAGCCTGAATGTGGGTTATAAAAAACTGAGATAAGCCGACCTTTCCAAGCAGCCGTTCTTGTTCTGTGCCGGATTATGAATGCGTGATTATGCCTGCACGAGTGATACATAAAGGATTTTTAGTGATGCAGGTTATGGATATTTGTATTAAAGTGTTGACAGCTGAAGTTAGAAACAACAACTCGTTATTAGTAATACAATCGACAATGTATCAAATGTATGCTCTGCAATTGCATTTTACAAAAATTTAATGATGCTGTATAGCCCTATAAAAAATAACAAATCAATTCAATAGCTTCTTATATAATCTACAATACAGTCACTATATTTATGTATTCATCTACATAAAAGAAGAAAGATGAATGGGACACCAAGTCTGTGGAAGCATTGTGGAAGCGTGTGGAAATATTGTGGAAGCGTATGGAAGTACTATGGA
>VYYJ01001794.1:0-27003 GCA_021029165.1 Cyphoderus albinus
ACTGTTCTGGTTACACATGCAATAATAATCATTATTTAAAAATTCATCGCGATAAATGGAATTTGCACTAACCGGAGGACTTTAGTGGACCCTGGGTTATTCGGGCGATCTCTAATAAATACATGACAACCACATTCACTCCGCTACAACGACCTCATCGGCTTAAGTCAACATTTCTGTCAAGGCTTTATGTCAGTTTCCTATTTTTAAACGAGCTCTGTGTTTGGACCATTCAGGCATTCCAATAGCAAACACTGCACATCTGCTTTCCACTCAACAAAGAAAAATTGCAGGGCAGTCTCGTGCAACTGTTCTTGACTTGAATTGTTATTCCATTCCAAGATAGGTGTCATAAAATGATTAACGTTCTTTAAATGTCACCTTTTATGTTTCTTCCTTTCCCTTCTATGAGAATTGAGAAATGCTGTGTCTGACAAAGTTGGGCTATTATTGCTAGCCAATCCTCCTCGACAATGTCACTTGGGCTCAATTAACAAACGCAGTATTGAAAGTAGTAGAAGAGTAGTCTCAACAACCATGTCAATATTGAAATATTCTTCCTGACTAATTACCAACTTGTTTGGAAAGCACTCAACATCACTACATTATTATTAACAACATATTCAGTGAAACCCCTCTCAAAACAATGGTGTTGTTCTAGCCCAAACAGAAGCAGACTCAAAACTGAGAACCATTCTTGCCACTGTCTGTGTCAAACAAGCAATGCTCGAAATGACTTCATCGGTCCTTTGAAACGTTACCTAAAGGTAGCATTGGCGAAACTTAACAAAAAAATCCAATAACGAAAGGACGGTGTAAAAGTTATCCAGACATAATTTAAACGAACAGTTAAGTGGTGCTGGAAAGGAAAGCTTTTCGTTCTCCTAAAATAGCAAGAGAATGAGGTAGAGTAACAATTGTGGTAGCAGTTGAAGTGCGCATAGTGGTTGGGTGAGATGATGATGAGTACCACTGCTGCCACTCCAACATTCTCTACACTACTCTAGCTATCATCAGAATAAAGTTACCTTAGTCTCATTTTATGTCTGATTTTCTCTGATTATCCTTTGTCCATGAAAGCAAGAGGAAAGTCGTGAAGTAGCAACGGCAACGGTTGAAACGGTTGTAACTGGTTGCAAATAAGGACTTGCAACAGAGGTTTCGACTGCCATTGCGACTACTACGCATTCCTCAGAGAAATCATTTGATCATCAAGCAACTCAACGATGAAGCCAATTAAATCGTATAATTATGCCGAGATGGTGGATGGAGAACTAAAATCTTGCCCCCAATTATATGCAGCTTCATTGTCTGCTCGTATGCTGAATGTCTACTTTACTACTTTTACTTTTTCCAGGAGTGTGAACACATGTGAACATACATTTTATTTGAACTGGGTCGTATTATGAAACCTCATCAAGATGATTGTTGCGAAATAAACGTGTTACACTGAGTTCTTGTTTACGCCTGAGAATACGTTTAATTCCCCACCGTTGTGCAATAAATATATCATAGTGTGTTTGAAGTGAAACACAAAACTAAGCATCATGCAAGGAGGGAAAGTAAATTACATGAATGACTGAATCCTAATTGAACAATGTGTTGCAATGAGACAAAATGTAAATTTCTATGTTATTTTTGCACAACGCCTATTTCAAAACAAATGCTGCCGGGTTAGGAGAAACAGTCTCTTTCTCTACGGTAGCAAGACTCTAATGCTATTTTAGAAAGGTGAAATAAGCATATTCTTTAGCTGATGTCGTCATTGCCAAACCACCCCTACAAATCACGTAAACTTAACATTCCGTTTCTGTGTTTGCTTTCCATCATCATCATCATGAGTGTACCAAAGGCGCATGAAGAATGAATATGAGAAACTCATGGTTGTCCTCATAAAATATTCATTTCATAGTGCTACAAACTTATAATTTATGTTACTATCTGATTCGATTATTAATCTTTCATGGAAATATGGAGGTGGATATGTGGAGGTGGAAGGAAACTATACAACTAATTCTAACCAGTTTATGATAATGGTCATTTAGACACACAATAAAATTCCCATTTGTTTCTCGAATACTGAAAGAATAATCTCCTTTTTACGTGTTTTCTAGCGCTTTGCAAAAGAAGGCAATAAAACCGATTTTTATTATTTTCTACTAGTTTCCACAAAAGTAAAGTCAAAAGTACCTAGCGTCTATAATCAAACACTGTAGTAGCAAGCACTATGAACGATAGTTTCTGTACATGATTTTCATAAAAAATTATCTCGAATACTTAAACAGAATCAAATTTGGCCGTCCGCATTGATTTCACGTTATTACAAGCATAAAAATTTAATGACAAAATTCAAATGTCAAAAAATGTCCTCCTAATATTCAAACAACATTGAAAAAGCTAACGGTAAACGGTTAAAGAGAAATGCCAGCAATTTGCATAAGAGCAATTCGACTTACCTCGATTCGATTTGCTATCTCTTCCACCCTGCGATTTGGATTTATTTTGGATTAAAAATGTCAATACAAAAGCCCTCGTTTGAAAATCTTGTTTCACATCGTAGCAACTTTATTGTCAAACACAATTGATTGCGATGGTGCACCACGTATGGTATAAGCAATATAGAAATCGCGTCTTGGGAAGTAAGAACGAATATTCGACTGCAACAAAATTTAATCTATAGACATCTCAATACGTGGAGATATCATATTCTGATACATAGCAATACGTGTCTGGTAACATTTCTGTAGTCGAAGTCGTCATCGGCAAACGACAAGAAAATTTATAGCGTATTCACTGGAGCATGCGTTTAATGTGCGATGTCTTGGAAGAGGTCCGTTTTTCTACACACTGCAGCGCAATACTTTGTATGATTGTTTGAGGGGATTACCTGGATATTTTGTTAGCTCTGCCATTTTAATAAGCAACAACAAGGATGCAACAGCACGGTGACTACCGACATCGTCTAGGATTGACAATCAACATACATCAGAGATGGAGGAATGCATTGGTGTGTCTGTTTTCTTTATAGCTTTAGCAATAAAGTATCCATGCGTACACAAGTGATAGAATGTCTCGTCTAGGATTGTAGTCAATAATCCTTCCCTTCATCTGTGTCTCCATTGACATTTGTAATTTCAGATGGATTACAGTTTCCAGTTAGCGCTACGAAGCTTTAGATGTGCATCAACATGATTTTGGATACCTGCATCATCCAGGAGCAAACAAGGAAAGTTTAAATAAGAAGAAACGGTAAGCTGCACATTCCATTAGGAACTGAAACTTTTCACCAAAGGAACTTTTGTGCGACAAAGGAAGTAGTTACAGTTACATATAATCATTAGAAACTGTCCGCCCTTCAGCAAATAAAATACAGATTGAGAAAGGATATGAGAATCATAATGCGATAAATGAAGGTAAATGGCCGTCGAGTCTTAATGGTCGATTTTCGTTCCAATGTCTTCGTTTTTGCTTGTGATTTTGGTAAAGACTAACTGCACACACGATGGGAATACTTACGTAGTTTCCTTGTGCCCATGTTTCTCCATTTTTAGTATCCACCAAAAAGGACGAGTTGGTCCACTTTAGTTCGTATTCTCTGTCTGAAATTGGATCCATTTCATGTGACAGTCACAGTGTGTGCGTGATCATCCGTGCTTGAGCGAAGAGTAATATTTGTTGAGTAGAATGAAATAAAAAAACCTAAGCAACTAGGCTAGCAAGGAAGGAGGAAAAGATAGAAAATTGTAAAGAATTTCATAATATTACGCTTTTAAAACATAAAAAGTTGTGTTAGACATTTTTGTGAAACTATTTTCATCGCCATTATTACTACCAACGCTTTCTCATGTACAGATATAATGTCTGCGATTTAGTGTTTCGCCCATTACATTTCGTAATATTAATTTTTTCCATCGTTTTTAAGTAATTGAAACTTCCTTATGATGACATGAAAGGATCCATTTCTGTAATTTTGATAAGCAACGGGAATAATACGGGATTAATTCGTTAGTCTACTCATTCAACCATTCCAGACATTCATTTGCATTATGGCCTATACAAAAAGAGAAACAGACCATTAAATTACAGGATAACGCAGGTAATTCACATTGCGTTATCCTTGAGTTCTAACAGGCAAACGCCTCGTTGGGAACCAGGTTTCCTAGAAGTGTTACAAAAGTACATGTTTCTATAAAACTACACAAGTTTCAAGTGAAAGCAATTGTAACCCTTCAAATGCAAACTGAATTGCGATTAATTATTTTCTCTTCAACAATATCATAAGTTTTGATCAAGTTCTAAAATAAAGTGACAATTTATAATACATAATATTTTGGCCCAATAGGAACAACTTTCGTCGTAGAAGTTGACGGAGGCGTGTCAGGAAAGTCATTGTTTTCCATTTAGTTTAGCAAATTGTTTATCTGAAGCAATATTTCGGCGAGTTGTGTCCTATGTAGTAGTTTAAACCGTATTCAAGCTTTGAAGTCTTCTAAATAAATCCACAAATAGTAAGAGGTGAATGAATTTCCTGTCTGTGTTTTGCAAGATGGCATACCGTTACGCAGGAGTTTCTTATTTTTCAACTTGAGAGAATATGCGAGCTCTATTCGTTTATATTAGATATTGTTCTGGTAGTAATTCCTGAATGACGATGCCATCCCGTAAACAAACCACGTCTTTCCATATTCTCAGATCTCTGAAAACAAAATAACAAATGTGATGAAGTCAGGGCTGACTGACATGAAATAGAATAGTGATTTCTGCTTCATTTTTTAAGTTCTTTCATCATTTTCTACTTCCTTGTTATAGTGAAAGCAGAGCATTGTGGCAACTCTGACTATGATTCTGTCGTTAGCTCTATAGCTCTCTGAAGAAAAATGATTGTGATGCTGGGTTCATTTTTAAACATGTGTGTGACGTGAGAGACTGAGGGAGACGAAGAAAGCCTGCCTACAATATCGCTGGAACACTACCACTACATCAGAGGAGGCACTGATAAAACAACCCCGTTTTGTTTGAAAAGAGAAAATCTTTTCTTCTTTCTATTGCTTTCCGAATAAACAACAAATACACAGGTGTTTAGTCGCAAGAATACCACATGTCCTTGTTCACATTAAAAATGAAACACGTACAAATTTCTCCGTCCTCGTCAGAAAACAAGGCTCTCCCTCCTTTCTTATCGTCCGTCAGTAGGCAGGTCTATTGCATGTCTCCGAAAAAAATGGAGTTTTCAACTTTCATCATTCACTTCACGTTTTCTTGTTCTGTACAGGTACAATGGTGAGCAAATAACATCAGGGAACACAATTTACTTCTCATATTTTAAAAAGAATTGAACAATTATTTTTCGGGTGAATAATTTTGAAAATGCTCATATAACTTTTATTTGCGCTACTGGCAAGTCCTTGTAGCTTGTGCTTATGTCCTCCACTCCTTGGCTTTAGACAAACAACAAGCGCCTTGAATTGCAGTGGTGTATTGTTTATTTGTAGCGTGCTCCTCAAACACTTTCCGCATAGAGCTGGCCTAATAGTTTTGGATTGAGAAATTGGTTCATGTCATACAGTAATCGTGTGTAAGCACTCAGTGCTTCACGATGCGTTCCAAATGTGACAAGCGAAAATTGTTGAGAAGATTGCAACATGATGAGTTGGTAGTTTTTACAAAACATAAAAAGGAATGGTAAACTGTATCAAGTATCCCATTAGACTTTAAATAGACGTCTTGTTGTAACAACTGGATTTCCTTATTTATTGAACAGCTCCTCTTTCAACAAGAACGAAACTTCAGTGTTTTTCGATCGAAAAATGCAAATTACGAAAACATGGAACCACCAACCGTAAAAAATGAGTTGCTGTTTTCGATTACTACTACAATAGTTTCCCCTCTCTCTTGACGCCGAGTCGCACATAACGGAATTGAGATATAACAAAATTATGAAATCTTTTCAGCACTCCTTTAGCCTTGTGGCTGGTGAAACATCCTCCGAGTTTCTTGCATAAAATGAGTGGGTTTGTGTCACAGACATTGTCATTTGAAGCCGCTGTTAGATGGTGTTTTCTTAAATTTTAATACTAAAATTGAGCACAGTGAACGGAAAAGACGTTGGTGATGACGCTGATGTGACGATAAGGGTAGAGGAGGAATCAAAAAATACAAAACGTGGCCGCTCAGCAGAAGGAAGACAACGGAGAAAAACTGTAGTGTAGAATCAGAGCATCAAAATTCTATTCCCACTGGTGAAACAATGGAACAATCAAAAGAAAGTCGTATTATTTCCCACGATACAAATCCTCTATACAACAGAACAGTCCTCAGTCCTCGGCAACGCCGGCTTGTGGACCTGTAAGCAGGGAAATGCATACCACAATCGTAATAACACCCAACATTTTCTCCTTCACATCTCCTTTCGTTCGTTATTTCTATCCTTCCGTCTCGAGAAAATCCATATCTGAAGCTGAATAAGTGAAATCCTTTCTGAGGAAGCGAAAGAGAATATTTTCTCTTGTCGTTTGCTTCAACAGCACAGCCAAAAGGCGAAAAAAGAGAAATTGAACGAAACGACGACTCTTTTTCTTTCACATGTGTGTTTATCTGTCCGGGGTGTATGTAGGAGCAAGGGAAAGTAAAGAATGACTGAAATGGATGTTTCACTCATCGATTTAGCCCTGAGTCCGAGGTAAGTTTCATGAAAGGTATGCGGTGACTGAGTCTCTAGAATGAGTTCTAAGTTCTGTCTGATGGCTTTCCCTTTAACTCTTTACGTCGGGTATTCTGAAAGCGAGAAGAGCAATGCGAATCGTGTGCCGTACGAGTGGTGCAAACGAAAATGGGAAAGAGTCACTTCCTTTTCTCAACGTCCGTCTTTTGAGCAAAGCGGCGTTGCTTAAATAACTCCGTGTGGTCTTTTATTCGCCTAAGCCGTGTGAGGAATGTCAACGGACGGAGGATGTTATCAGCTTACGGATAGAGGCAAATTTTTTTGAAAGCTTGGGATATCCTGAGACAATGCACTACTTCCTGCTTGGCTACACCAACACCAGCCATCCAGAGCCGCTACTACTTTCACAAGTGAATTAAACAAAGTTGTGTGGCAATCAGAGTGTTATGGTGAAAGCAGTCTCGACAACATCTATTCTCAGGAGAAATGGAGAAATGCCTATTAAATCAATTTGCCCCTTGTTGTTCACTGAATACAGGATATGTTCATTTTCAGAGGAATGTTTTCCAGAAAGAATCCTCACTCCTTATTTTGAATTATTCTCGGTACTTACTTCAAATTTTTCCTTGTTTATTACTGACACCACATTCAAGCCCGTTTAAAATATAAACAAGTTGCTGTAAAACGCACTTTTAGTGGAATTGCTTGATCTTGAAATGGCTGTCGAATTCAGCGACTTCCAGTGGTTATATGATGGACGTTTTCACTTACCTCAGTTTTCCACTTCGAAACTTCAAATTTGATGAAATTGATGTAAAAGCAGAAACAGTGAATAATAGAATAACCATTTGGCTGTCGGTTTTTCTAACATGCTTTTGATTTATTTTTATTTATAACATTTTTAAAAGAGATGTTTACAAAATAGGGGAATATTGTCTTCGCAATTTAATAACCTTGGGCTAAACATATTTTTAAAAAAATTATTTGTACCTAAACTCTAGTCCACTAAAACAGCTTTATATTATCTGCATTACTAATACAATTCTACTCTGGCATTTACTCTAATGACACGTAATAAAATAATAATGTCCTGCACTCAAAAATAATGACAGGCATTTAAAAGCTTCACTTGAAAGGAAAACCAAGCAAAAAGGCAAGGAAAGTTTCTAAATGAAATAATAAAATAAGGTTTATTACTTTTAAAAAATCAACTCAAAATCAGTCGCTCAACATGGTTTATATCATAAATCTCTTTATCAGTCTCTATAAACTCTACTTTCCTATTCAAGGAACTCATGAAGCCAAGGCCAGCATTCAGAGCACTGTGAGCTCAACTTCTGGATCCGCATACCTGTCTCGATGTGCATAGAAGAGTTCAATGAGTGAATCAACATACTTTTTATGGATGACATCAATTTCCTCTTGGGTGGGGTTTTCAACTTTGTCCAAGTGTATAGGCGAACCAACTGAAACAGATAAGAAAATAACATGTATTTCATCAAGGTACTACCGGTAGACACACCGACCCACCATCACCGTTTACGACCATGCTTAAATGCGCAGAAACGGGTAATGTAAAAGCAATTGATCGTAAATGATTTAGGCTTCAATTTCAGGCTCCGATACCAATAAAATAAGAATGGTGACGGATGAGGTAGCGGTCTTGGAGTCACGCTCACTTACTAAAAATAAGAGCGTTTTACTAACTTACCAACGGTCGTGATAGGCCGTCGTTGGGGTACAAGGCCCCACGTATACTGAAAAATTCCTCTTCCTCGGAAGACACAAGGCGCGAGGCCAAGCACCGTCTGTAATTTGTTCTGTATTTTACGTAAAAGGGATCCCTCTGGATTTGGCACATGGTCATAAATATCAGTCTCTCCAAAAGAAAACACTGGAACAATGGAAGCGCTGTGCAGAAGTAAAAATTTTAATATCAATTTGGAAAGTGTTTGCAGAGGGTGGTCGGTTACAAATTAAATCCGTAGGACACGTTAAAAAATACAATGGACAAAGTTTACATACAAAATGAGAGTAGGCGCAATACTAGGAAGGGTCATGCATGAGTCACATCTACTACAGCTTACATAGTAGCAAACTTGCCTGACAGGTGAATATTCCTTTTAAAAGTGATAATTATAGAGCCAACTCACCCATGTCGCAGGGCCAATTTAATGAAACCTTTTCTCTTCGTAAGTTGTACTGTGTAGGAACCAGGACGAGAATCAAGACTCTCTGGGGCACCACCAACAATAACAATGCACGCATGACCACCTTCCGGACGACTCAGTAAATAATTCATGCTGCTCTTGGAAGCTGAGCAAGATCCTGGAAAAATGAATCCATTAACGATATAATAGGTTACAATGAATTTTTCATGAAGCGAGTAAATGAAATTGTTTTTGGTTAAGTGAAAGGGTAGTGCGACGTTATTTCCTTCATATCTGCACAAATCATGCTAATGCGCATTTATGGGGAGGTTTCCTGTCTCATAAAGCAGTACTTGAGGAAACCGGCACCTTTGTTATAATTATTGCTTTTTTATTGGCTTTTTGCTAAATTGCCTGAACACATGAGGTATTCCCGGTAAAAGGGGAAAAGGTAATGTCCTTCCAGAGTCAACAAGTGAGGATTTATTCCAGGGAAAACCTGACTGACATTGTTTCCTTCCGTGGCAAAGTTCCCGAAAGCACCACTACACAGGATTCCATGCGGGTGACAACCAAACAAGTAGTTCCGTTCTTTGGGTAAGTCTGTCGTTTTTACCAGACGAATCGGAAAGTAGGCACAATAGCGTCTCCACAGCCTCCAATTGCGAACCCATTGCCACCTTCACAAACAGAAAATAAGGAAACTGGCATGTAGCATTAAAATTCATACAATTATTTCTCAATACTTTTTCTTTGCTCTCCCTTGGCTATATGAAAATGTTTTCTATAATTGGAACCACCCTACAACTTCTAGTGTCGCCGTGAGGATTCACATTTTAGGTACACGAACTTTACCTACTCAACTCGTCAATTTAGCAACAAAGTCAACGGCAGATCCAAAGTTTTGTCCTGTTGCTCCTAAAATTACTTAAGTTTAGTTTTACATATACCTAACGCAGCAGATCATTATAACTGATCCTACTATAGCTGATTCAGACAAAATTATAAAATTTAAACACATACAGTGCAAATGTAAAATAACAATGTACTAATACAAGAGAACTACTACATTCACATTACAAGTTATAATATAGGCAACAAAAGTGAACTATGCTGAAAAGCGGATCAGTCGAAAAACCTCTGTCGGGGACACTGAGACCATTACATTACAACGACATCATGATTATGCTGAACTATTGATAAATAAAGGAAAATGTTCATGCAAATGACCTTAGGTTCATTCACTAAATGAAGAATGAAAAATATTTCTTTAACATCTCTATACTCGATTGGGCATGAAATAACTACATCCATTTATATTCACAAAAAGAACGTAGCGGCAAAAATGATGAGGAGTGTGCAAATTGAAGCGTACTTTTGGACAAATTTTGTCAAATATGGTAAAAACCTGGCTTGATATTTTTACCTTTCTTACTTTCCAGATAAAATTATTTTCTACAGAGGCGTTCGTGAAAATGATGTTTATTTTGTGTAATATCACGAGCCTTAAGAGGAAACTACTTCACCGCAACTAGTACCTATATCTATACGAATGTCTATGTCTCACCAATGGCTTTTAAAAGCGTATGCAATCAATCTCGTGCCATGAAGTCCTTTGTTTGATGGAGAGTAGCAGTCACTGGGAGATGCAAATATAGTGCAAAGAGAACCCAGAGAACACAGGCCAACCGTTTCACGTGAACACGTGAACTCATAGTCGTAACAAAGTGAAAGCTATTGTAATCGCAATTGAACCCTACCGACGCTGGGTTGAGCTTTACTTCCTATAAAAATGTTGACGACAACGAAAGTTCAGTTTGTCCAAATAGTAACTAAACCTGACAAAATGTAATCCTAGAATCCCTATTCATGAAAAAAGAAATCACTAAATCCAGAGTTGCAAAGTAAGTCTACCATGATAAATAACAGAATTAAAACGTGTCCACGAAACGAGTTTTTTTGTAGTAATAAAAACGCAGTCGTGTTAGGAGAGATTTAGACGTTTGTACATATTAACAACACCTCGGCAATTTATTGTACATATTGCATATTGTAGGGAATTTGAATTTTTTACCTTCGACCCCCGTTGTTGCATTGATCTAAGTCGTAGATGTACCAGACGAGGTAGAGAAGTGGAATAAACCAGAACTGCGTATAGAGGAAAAGATAAATAAGGAATCCAAGACTAAGAGGACCCATGAGGAAAAATGTTGCAATCCAGGAGGTGACGGCCAGCGTTTGCATTCTTCTTTCCCATGGTATGTCCAGTGGTGCAAACTCGACCCCGAAAACTTTCCGACTTTTCTTCAAACTTCTGTTTTAAAAGTACCCGACAAAAAGACAGTTACATCGAGAAATAAAATATATCGCAGATATTAACTCGTTTAGGAATGATATTTTAAAAGTTTTTTCCACATAATATTACGTAAGCAATGTGCTACTAAGCTATTACTCAAACTGAAGGTCACCTTTATTAAAATTGTGTAATATAAAGAGATTCTAATAGAAACAGCGTCTATCAAGGTCGAGGTAATTTTATCTAAAATGATTTAAAACGCATTCCATGATTTAAACGTTTAACCAAACATACATTGTAGTCATCCTGAATGACTCATTCGGAACATCAAGGACATCAATTGTTTCTGATTATAAAGATCCTGTGCTTTTGTTTTTCAGCATACAAAGAAAATGCTCCTTTACTATAACTTGGATGATTCACTCTTATTAACGTACGGTAGTGATGTGGTCAATGTGGGTGAATAGGTTTCAATGATGTTTTGTTAAACATTACACCGCAATTTTGGCACGCGGGTTACATATGCATAAATATATGTTGCATAATTCAATTAATAAAACATGACACCCCTTGGTATTTCTGATAAATAATAATGATATATGGATATATATGATATATGATATATGGATATATGGATGCAGAAAATCTATTGCCATTATTGTGCAATCATCTCTTATACAGAAATCACTCATGAATCTTTCAAATGGTTTAGATTTTGTAACAAGAAATATTTGTAATGAATCTAGGACTCAAAACAATGAACTTTGAGGTAGCGACGGTGAGAAACTATTGTGAAAAAAACATGGTAAAATTAAAACAAGAGTGGTAAAGATTTTGAATATTCCAAGGCTATCTGGACAAGGTTGCAATGTACCCTTCACAGAAGGACATTTTCAACAGAAAGTCAAAATAAATTTATAACAAAACAAAAAATACAAAAAACACGAAAACTGAAAGCCTTAGGGATTACGTAACCATTCTGCGTCACATTGCTTACGGATCACCTTGTATTGGTTTAAATGACACTTGTAAACTTTAATAGTTTCTTCCTCCAGTCCAGAGTCCAGTCCACTTTCACAAAGAAAGTGGAGGCTCTCGGAGAGGCGCTCTCCTCATGCATCTGCTACCACAAAGACCAGCAACTCAGCTGGAGAAACTTTTCGCTTTTATAATACAACTACAAAACTTATTCCTAAGCGATTTGGCAGTGGTTCAGTCATTTCAGTTTCAGCAGTTACAGCAGCCTATATGTATCTAGACCAACAGAGTACACGGAAATGAAGCGATTTAGCAATATGTTTGTTTTTAACTGTCCTCATTCGTCACCAAAATCCAAAAGTGTTAACACGGACATATGAAAATGAAAAATGGTATTGTGTTAGTTAAAATAATAAACGTTAAAGTGCAAATGTCTCTTTTTCCGAAACGACATCGCGTCGGAAGCGTCTGCGGAGGAAGTGACTAGAAACGGCACACTATAAGGGTTTGCTGTTTCAGAGTCGTACAAAACATGTGAGGGCCATTCCGCTTTGCTTTACGGCTTCAATAAATTCTACTTCCATTGCTTTTGCAGAGACAATTAAATGAATCATAAGGACATTACGGGCACGTAGCAGGTGACATTTTTATGTCGCCAACATCAGTTTAAGAGAAATATTTTCAAAATAAGGCCAGGATTAAGCATAATAACAATTACGGTTGTGAATAACGTGTGCCGCGTTAACGCCACAATAATTGAAAATAATTGGGGAGCTGCGCAGTAGAATGTAGAAAGCCAACTCACAATAATATAGTTGCTTAAAAATTGAATGTCCTGCAAAGCCATACAGCAATAATACTTGGGAGTAACTGCCCTTTTTGTCCGTTTAAAAAGTAATTTAAAACATGTTATCGTAAGCAGGTGTGAAAGTAATATCTTGCCCTAAGAAAATTCATTCTGGCTGGATAGATTACTTTTACTGTTTTTCTTGTTACCGAATCATGGCACTTAATTATGATGTGATATGATACGATTCACTTAACGCAATTTTCACACCTTAAGCAAGTGATACAATTTCTGTAATTTGCAGCTGCGTCTTATGTAACTGGTATGAAACATGCAGGTAGCAAAAATGAACGAATCAACTTACGAAAAAATATTCCGGCTTCTTCCATTAACTTGATGCGTATTTCCGTTTGAGTCTGTTGACTCTTTACCCATCGCAGAAGTGACGTTAGTCATGTTTGCTTCCGGGCGTTGAAATAGGATTTTTTCAACTTGAATTTGGCAATTTAAAAAATAACAAAGAATAGAAAATGAAATCGTTAACAGACACTTTAAACACTGCCTAACTTGGACAACTCACTTGAGCTATTGATTAAGCTTAGAATTGGAATGGAAATTGTGGCACAACATGAGAACATTCGTTTAACATTTCCTTAATGATCAAGTCATTTCTGAAATCAACGTTTCGATTACGACATTAAAAAACTAATAATATCCGAAAGCAAGTTTTACGCATAACTCCTTTGTCACATTGAATAGACAGTTATATTGTAATGGCACAACGAAATCCAATGAATAGCATTTAAGATTGATTAAGGAAATGAACCGGTAGACCTCGTCCTGCCCTCGGCACCAAAAAGTGAGGAAATGTACCTTCTTCCGTTACATGTATGTTATGCAATCACGTAACCCTGTCGTGTCGATGAGATGAGACGAGACAGAATTTTACCACAGCAATAGTTACACAAAGTACGGGCCTGTTTCCTCTTCTTGCACGAATCTATTTTTTGGAATAAAGTTCACAATTCTGTCATCAAGGGTCATCTTACTGAACAGTTGTGTTTACACATCCAATCACAGTCACATTAGCAGGAGTTATATAGTAACCTAATCAATGTCACTCTCGCTGCACTTGCAACACCAGCATTGATATAACTTATCTTTTTTCTTTCTTATCTAATCAACCGTTCATTTACAACTTTTTTAATACATGAGACAATTTGACTCCAGACGCAGTTTCAGGTTTAGGTCCAGCAAAAACGGAAATAAATTTATTTATTTATCTTGTCACTGTCAAGCTTGCTTCTTAGACTCATGAAAGTATTTTCGAGTGCTCCAGCTTCAAGAGATAAGAGTCTTAAAGAACTTCCTATCTAAACGTTGAATGGTTGAATGATTAACTTACACCCATTTCTTGTATTCAATAATACTACCGCTGATTACACGACAAATGCTACAGATTTCACAACACTGCTGAATTCAGTAAAAACTAAAATTGATTCGTCATCGTTGCGTAATTTGTGGTGTTTCGAAAGAAAATGAAAATGTTTCCCTAAAAAAGTCCTCAAGGTCAACAATACCGAGGAGAACAACTGAACACACATACCTACCAATATTTACCCCGCACTCTCTCTCTCTCTCAACACACAAATACACATCACATCACATCGTACACATGTCACTGAAATATCATGGGAGTTGACTATTTACGTTGTTCTTTTATTGGCGCTTCCAACAACAACATTTTGTTGTAAACAGAATTCAGCTTCTGTGCATTGAGAATGTACGCCCGAATCAGTCCCATGGCCCATGAGAGGATTCAGAATCGGTGAAGAGCTACATAAAATAAACTAGAAACTCCGTGTCTCTAAGCATTTCGTAAGAATTCTTTATTTGAATTTGGTAGTTTTAAATTAAAACTTTTAATAAATAATATTATGACTATTGCATGACTTTTCTTGTGATCCACAATGCGAGTATATTTCTAGAGAAGAGACAAGCAGATAAGATGAGTCAAGATGAGACGAAGCAACTTTTTCTAGGATATTCAACAAGTATTACATGCTTCTCTTTGTCGTAGTAAGCATATCGCAAACATACAAATATGACGAGCATTTATTGTGTAGTTGTAGTTTGTTACATACTATCTGCATACAACACACGCAACTGCCAGAACACAATGTTAAAAAGTAATTTAGGCGTATGAATGGGGATATTATATTTAGAAGAAGTGAGTAAACAACAAGCAAGCACGTATGCAAAGAATATTAAAGTAGTAAAGTAGGCACATGAGACACATTGTCAAAAAATACATTATAATAAACATTTTGTTTCTTGTTGATTGTCCCAAAAAGCAATGTTGGGTTTCGTTGTTAAATAATTTGAAATCTCCCTTTCGATATCACATTTTCAGAATCCAGAGTTTATTCTTAGCTTTCGAATGTTATAGGATTTGACCATGAGCAATGAAGGTTACCAGGTCACTTTAATGTTTCTTGTAACATATTTTTCTCTCTTTGTACAGAAAATTGTATTTCACTTATCACTGCTTTTTGTAGAAGGGTTTCTACTCACTACGCTAGAAAGGACTAACATTGGTTTGACATTCATTAAATCTCAACAACAGTTTGACTTAATTCAATTCAATTAATAAAATTCGATCAGCCGTAGAAAAACAGTTTGACATGAATTTGAAATTGTACGACACATATCGTCAAAGAGGAAATAATACCAACTCCGCATCTCCTATTGTCGGTTTTATTTGCTCAACTTCTTTCATAACAATACGAGAGAAAAAGAATTGGTCAGCAGCATTTTCTTTTGACCGGAATACAAAATAAATTGTATCGGCAATATAAACAATAAATGGTTTAATATTTGCTCAATGTCTCCGTAATCGGGTGACAAAAATGTCTCTCAAGTGTCAGAACACTTGTTAAACTGAAATGCTATAAAGATATATAAAAAGTATTTGAAACATTTCCGGTTGATATATGAGATTTTTGTATGTAATTCTGCTCCGTTCCTCGAGTGGATCTTATAAAATCTCGTTTGTACACGAATGCGATCAATGATTTTCCAGTCGAATTGGACACTGTTTGAAAACAATGATGCCGAATCAAGATTTTATGCCAGACTTCATCTTCCAGTAAGAAGTCTATAACAAAGGCGGAAGCGGTTGAATGAAATGAAATCAGGACACCCAAGAATAAAAAATAATGACGGAAATAGAAATAAAAACTCGATTGAGGGTCAATTCACACGACATCCACAGACGGGAAAAACGGGAATGAAGCTGCTGGAAGTGATATGGTTCAAAGGTACCAGGTGCTCCAAAGATGATGTTTGCTAACATTTTCTGCTGCAGACGTGCACTTTTTATGAAAATTATACAACTTACGCTCCACTTCAAGCTAAACTTTTCAAGTTGCGATCCTTCTATCTCTTGATCCCCTCTTTAGCTGGAGTCCACAAATTCCGTAAGTCGAGGAGAGGTTAACGTGAATTTCCAGGTTACATAGCAACATCGGACAGAAGCATTCTTTAAAACTTTTATGAGGGGAATATAATGTGTGAAATTCGGGGAGGAGGTCCTGTCCAACTGGAATCGAACAGTGGGACGCATCACTGCCTGTTACTACGAAAAACATTATGAAATCGAAAGAAGAATGTTTTCCGTTCATCCGTGAGGGTCCCTTAAGTGTCTTCCATGGCAGATATAAGTGTCCTGTAGTTGAGGAGAAAGTATGCTCCAAATCTCCAGCGTGCAAGACTTTTATAACAAAATGCACCTCCAACATGTCCATAAATACATGAGAGAGGACATTCTCCCTCTGTAAACAAAAAACAGCGTTAGCAGTTACTACATATTAACTCTGGCATGAAGCCAGTCTGCTGAACGTTGAACTGAACGTACTCAACGTCGGATTTAATGGTACAAATGAGAAATAAACTTTATTGATAGCTGAGTTTCTCCGTTTTATGAAGCAGCTATTGTCTCCCCTGACCGTCATCAGTGCACCACGACATCGGCCACGAAGCACACCGTCATTTTGGTAAAACTAAGATTAAGCAAGTAAGAGCAGTTGACTTGACATCCAATGTCAGCAATTTCTTCTAAACTTGTAGCGGAGTTGTTGAGATAGAGAAAATGAGACTTGTTTCATAAAGGAAGTTTCTAATATACAAGGAGAGAGAGTAACGTAAAAAGAGTTCTTATGCACAGGTAACACGACTCCCTATTCGATTTGAATTTGAGCGAATTTAGGGGTAATGTAAACATAGCCTCACTGGAAATACGACGCGTTTCAACAATCTATCGCAAATTTTTATGGCATTCTTTTTTCGTGCTGAATTGCTACCGTTTTTAAACCACCTACGTGGTTCCATAGGTACCCTACTGCCTACGCGTCAAGTATAAAGACTTCATTTACACAGCTAGTCATTAAATTCTTTAGATGTCGTTCATTTAAATTTGCCTTAGATCCAACGTTGTTTGCATTGATTGTGGAAATGAAAATGCTGCGGCAAGGCAGGTGACGGTGACACGCTGCTCTCAGATTGTTTGGATAGGCTACCTTCATTTTTTTTAAATTGAGTTTCAAGAAAATCGATACCGTTCTTTAACTAATGCTATGATTTTGTTTTTGGCAACGGTTTAAATATACTAGTATCTTCTCATTATGCTCTAATTGTTCTAATATTCGTAAACACTCCCAGTGTCATTTCCACAGGATATTTGCGTTTGTTATAATATAGTTGAAACGGTTTCAATTACCATTGCCATATGTTTTGACTATTTACAGGAAAACATCTGTCAAAAGCATAGATTTAATTTCGAATTTTGATTGGATACTTTAATTTAAATGCGCAATCCGTCAGTTCTTTTCCAAAATGGCTAAAAAGCAGTGTGCTCTCAATTTACTTATGTACGTACGTTGTAAGTAGTTTATAATACCTTTTAGTATATTTGGACTTTGTGTTATGCATACATTATTAGATGATCTATGAAAGTTAAAATATCGGCTATGATGATGATTGAAGTCTGCAATAAAGGATAATAATCATAATAATAATAATAGGCTAATTTGATATTTTAAACTGAATGAATAAATTATACGTGCTTTATTTATTCCAGAAAAGGTTCAGCACTTCTAGAAATAAAATGTATTCAGCCTAATGTATTCAACCTTTCACAGTCGCATTTGTGTGAAAGCTGTTATTAGGACTCAGAAACCTGCCGAGCCACTACGGGGCAACTGGGGAACCACCAAATAAGTTTCTCAGAACTTTGACATAACTTTGCATTTTAGAGATTTATGCGGTTGGTTGAAAGCATGAAATTCAATCTTTGCAAAACGACAGAATTCTCTCTCAAGTCTACTTTTATTTTCATTTATATTTCAGTGACGCAGAGTGATAGTTTTATTGTAGGTATACCTTCACAGGTATTTTTGGTTACTTGAATTGGAATGTGCAAAGTAAACCTTCAGTTGAGGAGACGCTCCCGCCCACATTTATCGTCTTCCAGGATAATGCTGAGCCAGGATAATGCCAGTAGTGGCAGAAAAAAAATTAAGCCTTTCAGTTATTCAAGAGCTTGCTTGTAAAAAAAACAGTGCACTCAAAGAAAAATCATTGATGTTACTAAAACAAACGGAAGATAATCTGAAGTTTGACAAGCTTTCATACACTGTACATACGCTAAGTGCTTTCGATGGTATTCAAATCTAAATGTACCTTGACTTTGAACTGTTCTTAATTTAGTTTAGTATAAAGACAGTTTAGGTTTGTAAAAAACTACTATTTGAATTCAATGTAACAGTGTACTTTCAATGAACATTTCTCAAAATTCATGCCTTCCTAACAGTTTTCAGACTTAAGGTTCCAACGAGCCCCCAATGAGACTCCGTTGCTCTGGAGAAAGAGAACAGTTTCATAGATAGGTATTGCAAATTGCAAACGATTCCAATGTAAATTTTAACTAGTAGAGCAGGCAATTTACAAATGGTTAGATTACAGATATGCAAAATACTAGTTGATGTGTCCCTTCCTAAAATGTTAAGTGTCTACAATTACTCATTTTAACATGAACCGATATTTTAGTTCTATAGAGTCATCTCCCACACTGACAGTATCTGAGGAGGAATACTTCCATAAAAGTGTATGGAGAAGGCGTTCAATTTTTTTTAAGTTGGTAAAAGTTTTTTTGGGAACTATGTTAGCTAGTAAAAAAGCAAAACGCACAAGAGCTTCAAGAGCAGACATATGCATCGTGAAGCATAAAACTTATTTTAGATTAGCATGACATTGTTTATAAATTTACCAGTAAGTTCAACTTACTAAGTTGTAAATTTTAATGAGCATTAAGTATCAACCTTTGAAAATATTCTGGGGTGTTGTGAACTACTGTTTCAAATTCACATTGAAACCGTAACCAAAGTTACTTGTATTAGCCATGGCTTGTCACAAATATGAAATTAGCCTTGCTAATATTTATTCACAACATCATTTGCATTACAGTATTTTATTCTGTATTTTATTCTTTTAGTTAATGCTGATGGCAGGAGTATTTTTCACCCAGATTCACCACCTGTATCTCATTACTACAACCTTTGGCACATTAATATTTTCAAATTGGAAAGCATCTGTTGCAAAATAACTTCAATATTCATCTCATTAAATTTTCCACCTTAGTCATATTTTGGTTCTCCCTAGTCCCATGATTCTTAGAACGTTCTTGACTTTGTTCTCCTTTGATTTTCAATTTCATAATTAGTTTCGTTTTCCAGTCCATTTATTCTAAAGTACCAAATTTCTAAAAGTAAAGGTACATACACTGGGTTACTGCAGTTCTTGTATTTCACAAAATGGCAAGATAATGTACGTCTGTCTTGCAACATACAAAGTAAAAGTAACTCTGTTCCAGTTTTTCTCCACCTGCCACTTGTCCGCTTTATTGTATGATGTTCCTTTGCATCTTCATTGCCAGGCTGGACTTTACACCGCACTGGAGAGTAATCAGATGCGAGAGGTTATATGTACCAAGAAATGAAAGATTCTTTCACAGCGTTAATTAAAAATGCTTGGATCAAACTACTCGTGTCCTTTGTATTCATTTTGAGATAAAGACACAGGAATTCGCGATGTATTACGTACGTGAGAGATGTATTGCAATTACAAAGCACAAGCACACGAGTAACCATCAACTTACCTCTTACCTTCCCGAAATGAGGCCGAACATTCTTCCTGTGGGGTAGAGAGATCTCGTATTGTAAACCCGATTTTTACATTTGCATTTTCGACTCCTTGCGTGAAGGGTAGTGCGGAAGGTCAACTTTGAGTGTAATGGTTTATTTTTAATTTGCGCAGTTTCTTGATTGCATCAGGGGAAACAGTTGGGGGCAATTGAGATAGATGTAGGCGAGGACGTTGACAATGACTTTGTATGGGAAAGAAAGTTAGAGTTTCCGGCGAATACTTCATGGGAATAATTTTGAGAATAATGCATTCTCCTTTATTTGACTGTCTGAAATCTCTTATTACAATGGTAATTGTCACTTGTCACACAACCGAACAGACAAGCACTCTTCTACATTTCCAAGTATAAACGTTTTATTACAGATACTCACGCCGCATGGTTTTTCATGGCAATCATCTAGTATTTAACAGATTCAAATGTTGGATATTGCTAAAAACTTACAAAAAGCGATACTCTTTTCCACTTTACATTCAGTTGTGGTATATAATATTCAAAAGGCTCGTCCTTCTCGTCTAAAAAATAACCAGACGTAACCCAACATACCCCGAATTATATAAGATTTGAACAAAACCTAAGGTAACCTTAAGGAACTATACTACAATACCACAGATGGGATATCTTCTATCCACCGCAACTAAATATATGCGGTGGACCACAATGTAATTACGATATGTAATAATGCGGATATTGGCATTATTTAAACATTCATTTTAATATATTATCGTCTTACTTAAAAATCTTGCTTAACCAGCTTAACTCCTTTCATAGTGCTAAATGGTGTCATTTAATTGGAATATGAAAGTTATTGTAATTTACCATAAACATATAATTTGTGTACACATAATTTGATACAATGTCACGGATAAAGTTCATGGCGAGGCAGTATAATCAATACATTTGGTTACGAAAACAACTTGTAAAAATAGTAGACTAAACTAAAATTAATTTATTATTTATAAAATTAATTTTATAAAAAAGCCAAGGGACAGACCGAGAGGTTGTATAGGCGAAAGTTTTAATTCATAACTGGAGAACTTCTAATACAAGGAATTTCCTTGTAGTAAGTGGTTTCAATGCGCCAATTTCATCTTATCACAATAAAAATCACGCGATTACATTTACTGCGGCATGTTTAAAAGTAGGTATATGTTTTCGTGTTCGAGACAATGATTTGCGAGAAGATAAGTGATTTTTTATATACATACGGCATAGATTACCTATTCGTGGCTTCTACCTTCAAGCTGAGGAAAAAATAACTCGCAAGGTTGATTAAACCTCTCCTTCTCAAAATGAATTTAATTTCATGCTTTTATGATCCGGAAAATAAATTGGACTTTCTTGGAGAGACGTGAACAGAGCTTGATGAAATACTCATGACTATGACATTGTTATACAATTACAATGAAGGTTGAAGATGATGGGAGTAGTTTTTTCCTCTCCATTTTATTATGTGTATGTGTTCCATGAACATGATTGCATTCCTTTATCTATCATGCATGTCGTCTCGACTATATCTCCTCAAGTAATAACATTCCCTACAAATGACTTAGCTAAAATAGTTTTTATAGTTAAAAATTTCTGCAATAAAATGCTTTTCTATTATAAATGCGCAAATTTGCGTCTCATCTACATTTTATAGAACCAAAAATAGTAAAGGGATAGGTATAAAAACATCGATTTCAATGTCAAAAGAGATGGCATTTTATTATATGAGCAAAAAATGGTAATGTTTAGTAAGGAGTCGGCACACAATTCCTACGCGGCTTAAATGTGGCATTTAAAAGTTCGAATATAGATTTTGTGCGTCCCGTACACTGGAAACATTTCTCAGTTTAAAACTGAGGTCTAAGCTAAACGTATTTTACCCACATTCAGTATACCAGAATTTTGCAGAACAGGCATTTAAACAGTTGCTCCAGACGTTCAATAAAAAAGTCTGACGCGACGCAACCCACCGCATGCAAATTTTCAAAAAGGTTCGAAAAAAAAATCCAATCTTTGGAGACTGTCACTTTGGGACATGAATATCTTACATTAGTAATGAGTTACCGGATTTTCCGACACGAATCAAATATTTCTTTGGTTGATTGAAATGCTCTAAGGGATACTTAACTTAAAACGTTGATTTTTTACCTTTATTAAAAAGTTACCCTCATTTAGCCTGTTAGGTTTAAAAGAATAAAACGTTGTGTTTTATTTAAAATGAACTAATGTTACAGTAGATGTTCTTTTATGACGAGTTAGACATAATAAGAAAAGTGAAAAGGTTATTAATATGATATATTGTAACATTCATCTAACTTTTGTCATCAAACTAAACCATCTACGGTAGATGATCTACCTAAAGAAACAATGTATTGTATCTAGTAAACTAAACGACTGACAGGAGTATGGATATATATAAAAAAGATGTAAATTCCATTCAAATTTAATTAATTAAAATTATGTAACCTGGTTAAAGTATTTTTGATGTGCGCTGGATTGAGCAGAGTGAAACATATGCGTAACCTTTGCAAATGTTTAATCAATCTGAAAGAATACTAAAACACCAAGGATAAATGAAAGTTTTGTTCAAATGCTGTGCCTAAATGAGAAGTATAACTTCATTCCTATAGCTACGTACCTAAGGGTATTCACTTCCCACATCAAGATTAAAAATCGATTACTATTATGAGTGAAGAAAAGCCGAACATTTTTTTTTGTTTTCTGTGGATTAAACAATTTAAAAGTTTGCAACAATTTTACAATTACATACACCATGGGAAAGGGTTTGTGTAAGGCAGCGGACAAAAGTGAAAGTTGATCGTAGAAAAAATTGTACTTGACTTTAAAAAGTAATAAGAAAGAAAAATGCGGCTCAAGATTGGAAAGCTAACTTATAGTTTAAATATAAAGGCCGGGAGGGAGTCGAGCAGAATCATTGCTGGAGGCACAATGGGACGAAGGCAGAGGCCGAAAGAACTTTATGAAAATGGAATATCGAGTTTTGGGCATCGTGTATGACTACGTGTTGTTCTTTTCTATCATATCATCCCTGTTCACTTCACTAAAATTAGTTTATTACCAACTTGCCAGGAGTACCACAACTATCGTAAACACGAACAATTTTTGCCGCGTGCTAAAACCAAGTTCTTTCTGGAAGCGTAGAAACCTAGGAATTGAACAGAAAAGTTTTCAGTTAGGAAATAGCGGAGAAAAAGAAGTGCACTCAAAATGCCCATAACATCCACTCAAATTATTTACTGACTGCATGCTTTTATCTTCTACTTTCGATATCCAAGCACTTTCATTCAACAATTTAATTTTAACAACTCAAAAACGGGGAGTTAGCACTTAGCGATTGTGTAGAGAGGGTTGTTTGATCACGATTCAAGCTACTGAGTTACTCTATGCCACACAAGAGACTAATCTAGAGATTAGTCTGAGTACAACATATCTATTTAACCTAATACCAATTTTGTACTTCCCAGCACCACACGAATTTCGGGAAGAGTAAAGTACGCCAGGGCTTGTAAAGCATACTGCAGTGAATACTTGTTACCAATTGGCTATCAGAGTCAATTTTGGGAACAGAGCCATTTTAATTTTTAGGGTACTTATTTTATGATACTTGCTTGATTACTATATGGTAGTTATCTTGACTTGCTAAGCTAGCTTCCAATATGAAGGACGTGTGAAGCCGGTTTCCAGCTTTGAGAAATTTGTTCCATGTATTTATTAAGGTTGAAAGGAAAGCAGTGTTTCTATTTACTACGTTAATGTGACTTTGGGGTAATGTAGACATGCGCTCAAGCATCTTCAACCTCGTCGGCGTTGCTAACAGCAGAGTCACACTGTCTCGGTTCGGTTAAAACTTTGTTATTTTAGTATTTATAAGCACACATACATAGGTACATATTTTTCCCTAGAAATATCCCATTCATTTATCACTGGCACAAATAATATAATACGCCTGTTTCCACCAAATTAATACTTCCCTAGTGATTAATAACATAAAAATGGGACACGTGCCTATCATTAGGTTAACTTTTAGTTTTTAGCATTTTTACAGAATTACATAGTTACTGGTCTATATACAGGTCCATACATACGTAAAATGTATGATGATATGGTTATGGTACTTGTGTTTCATATTGTCTTCATATACGTATACATAAAGAAGTGTCCGTTTCATTATCGGCTTTGAGTCTCACATTAAAAAACGTATATGTAACGTAACTAACAATGACTTTGATATAGTATAATAAAAACAAATTTAGATGGTCATCAGAATGTCTGTAAATGTAAATTTACAATATCAAGAGTATAAAGTTAGTGGTCCATTAACCGACAGCTTGGATGAGGACTGTAGCAGTGCAGCAGTTTGTCAGTGGTTCTATTATTACCGTACTTTGGTGTTCCTGCTCTACAAGTTCGATTCGGTGATTAGGCCCGTGAAAGATGGAAAAGTGTTGGACTCTTTATTCAATCTGGAGTTACACATTACATTGCAAAAATGCAGTATCAGTTGACCAAGCTTGGCAATGTGAAATTAAAAACATTTTGTAAATTAAAATTGTCCATAGGAAGCAAAAGAAGTGAATAAATTTGCAGTACAAGCATTTTCAAGAAATGCAGATTTGTTAAACTGAAGTTTATGAAATTCTTATCCTGATTGCAAAAATAAAAATCCAAATCATTTAGTATGTCATATTTTACAAAATGGAACAAAATGTGCCATGGCAATCTGTAGGAAATGAAGTGGGTGATGATGATGAAACTGTTCCGGGCGTCATGATTGACATCGTTCCCATTTTGAGTTTCTTGTGTATTCCTCCTGCCAATTATACACGGGAATAAATTGCAATGTAAAATGTGCAGCCAGGAAGAATTCAATGGAATGAATGAACAAAGTCACGGACACAGTATAAAATGCCTTGGTATGAAAAAGTTTTTAAATATCAAAAGCAATGAAGAGAAAAAACTAACTGCTTCGAGCATTGGTACATTAGTATCATCATTTTCCAACTTCACGAAATACAGTGCCATCGTTTACTTTTCCTACCTTCCTTTTTTAATTCTGCATTCAAAAGTTTATTTAAGTCAGCCAACTCAAAGGCAGTCGTTTCTCAAGCATAAAGCAGCGCTATTCATTATTTCAAGAGATTCACCCAATGGGAATCTAATCCTGCATAGTAATATAAAGTTTCTCCAGCTTTTCGTCTTTCAGATATCAATTGTGTAAAAATGGTGGATATTATTCACCATTTAGTGAATCGTATTCTTAAATGAGTGTCCATGAATGAATGAATGAATGAATAAATGCTAAAATGGACCGGAAAATGGAAGGGGTTTAGCTGGACGGCTCGCTAATCTTTTGGGGCAAAAGGAAACATTCAAGACAATTCCATAAAGCCGACAGGAATACTCGCTACTGCCACTCTTGAGTTAGCATCAATTCAAATTGTACGCAATAAATTGCAGACACCCAACTAACGCAAATAACAACGTGTTTGCTCTTCTTGCTTACCGGTAAGAGAAAAGGGACAGACTGAGCTGCTTGGAGGCCCAGATGAACCACGACGAAAATCAGCGTTTGTACTATTTGAGAGGGTCTGTTGAAAGGACTTTGTATTGGTAGTACCTGTGCTGAGAGTCGCACTGCTGCTCCTCTTCCGATAAGGCTTTTCTTCTAATCTCAGTGGATAGGAATGCGGTTGCTCATCTAAGATCCCCTCCTCTATAATAATACGGATAAAAGGAAACGGGTCGAATAATATTTTTGTACATGATGTAAAATTGAAGAAGAAGAGCGGGGCAAGATCAAATCACAGGTTTTCTAAAGAAGCAAAGGATTTCTGCCTATAAAAAGTCTACGACAACAACTACAGGACTATAATAAAAGCTGTCGTCATCCAACTTGCTCCAACAATCTCTTTCAACTTCCGCTTAGCAACATTGCGTGTGTCATTCATTATGGCTCACACAAGCCCTTTACATCAGTTTCTCATTTCGTAGATCAATATTTAAAGAAAAACGATGCTCTGTCGGTTAAACGAAAAAGTTACCTTTGAAACAGGATAGTTCAATATCTGTTTCCACTTTCTCCATTATATGAGTGCAGATGAAGTATTCGGTGCATCCTTTATTTTTTAATGTAACATACAAAACAATAAGGGCAAAGGACAAATTGTTTTGTTTAAAAACTATTGCGTCGCAAACAATTTTTCTCAAGCCGTTGATATTATGTATTTAGAACTACGTAACAAACTAGATTTCGTAATAACAATCATCAATAAAATTCACGACCAGAAACTAGGGTCATTTCTCAAAGCTTCCATCACTTGTGTTCTCAGGACCGATAAAAAATTTAATTTTACAAAGCACGCGAACATCAATCCTCTTATTCCTGCACATCAGTCTCTTGCTTCCTCCGACGCTAACATGGTGTATGTAACAACATCGGCGTCACTTTCTATTTTCGTAGCCTTCGCTTTTAAAGTCCTTTGTATCTTATACCCTCTTCCGAATCAAAGTATCAAATTATCAGAGCCTCTCCCGAAAAAAAATCTTTTCAAACAACATGCAACTTCAATTACGTAGTTGATACGTTGGGGGCATTCTTCTGGAGTGATTTATAAACTGATAACTCTCAGCCATCTTTGGAACGAACGTGAAAGACAACGACAACACTCTTTATAATTAATCCTTGGAGCAGCGGAAAAGCAAACAATATCATTGTACAAGGAGTAGCACGATATCCGAGAAAAGCGTTTCATATGCGCACCAAGTATAATTCGTGACAGCAGCGTTCGAGGCTTCGACTTTGAGCAAGCAGATTCTCGGGTGGGTTGCAAGATTACAGGAGATGAAGACAATTTGATTGAGAGT
>VYYJ01001795.1:0-26995 GCA_021029165.1 Cyphoderus albinus
GAAATGCTTCATCTCGATCTCGATATTCTTGACTCTTGTTATAACTGCCTGACTAACTGACCGATTGATTAATATAATATTAGCCCGTCGTCATCTGCTGTGCAAATATATAAAGTAAACCACAACCATCTAAACCGTATATGACTCATCATCATCATCATCATCGAACTCACTTCTCAAAAAAAAAAAAAAGAAATGTCCCTGTAAGATAAAAGTAAAGAAAGGACGGGAATAAAGGCGATTTCTTTCTTTTTTTATTACCGTACATAGAGAGAAAGCGAGAAAAATAAGAGTCTGGACAAATACTAAATATCCACGGTTCGTTGTTGTTGTATTTAGAGTTCGTGGTATTGAAATGGTATGTTGCTACAATAATAAAACAAAAAAAAAGGTTTCTTTTTTATTAGTGGTGTGTTGTTGTCTCTCTTTTCTGTCTCGTATTTACAAGTCATTATATTTATTTACAGTCACCACGAGACGAGGGCACACAAGAGTTTTGTAAGAAACAATAAGAAAAGAAAAGAAACTGAAAGTCAAGGTGAAAGGGATATATCTGATAATAAATATTATGAAAAAATTTCTAAAATCAGACAAATCAGAATCTTTCTCCTTAATCAGTTCTTATTGAGTTTGGAAACATGTTCATGCAAAGTCAAAAAATCATTTGTGAAGTGATATCTGATGATGGCGGCAGCGGCTCACTTCTTGTATATGTGACAGAAAAAGAACTATTTATAATGCTAAAAATAAAGTTGACCATAAAAACGATACCGTCATCATCATCATCATCATCATGATAGTCATAAATAAGAATTTAGCCAGGATAAAAAAGAAGACACACACAGAATAACCTCTATATACAAAGATCTTCTTTATTTCCTCCTCCTCCTTTTACTCTCTCTCTCTCTTGTACTTGATACTATATATAGCAAACTTATAATAATAGGCGCACCACCACACCACCACTACTAAATATCTCGCCACTCTAACGAATATATTTTGCAAATGAAAAAAAACACAGACAGACACGAATACACACGGTACAAGAATGAAAACGAATAAAAGAGAAAAGTGTTATGTCAGTTGTCTGTGTATGCATACATGCTCCTCTCTGTGAGTTATAGTTTCACGAGTAGTTGATCTCGTTCTCTCTCTCTCTCTCTCTCTCTCTCTCTCTCTCGTTATAGGTTATCTATCTCGTAGCGAGTAGCAAAAAAAGAAACAAGTGCCAAAAAGAAGAGAAGGAAAAAAAATGAACATAATGCCCAATCCCGCCAATGTTATAAAGCATGTCTCACCAAAGATGTCCCACCGTTTTTAAATGGCACTTCAAATCTCCTTTATTTTTTAAATTTTACCGTAGAAACATTAAAAATTAACATTGCGCTATTGTGTTGGCGTTAACTTTCAGTGTGTCAAATGTTAATTGTTTCATTTGTTTCTACGGTAAAACTAAAAATAATAAGGAGGTTTGAAGTGCCATTTAAAAACGGTGGGACATCTTTGGTGAGACATGCGTATTAGCCTTGGTTAAACCCACTCAATTTCTAAAACACAATATTATTACCATTACCATTAGTCCATAACACGACAAAACAACAGAACTTAATATGATTAGGAGGGAGGAATGTATTAAAGAAACATAATACTCTAGTGTACCGGACCTACTTGTCGCTGTCACCGTCACCAAAATATAATTTTGCCCGTAGTATTATGAATGAATTTTGTTTACTGTGCTGGTGTGTGGGCATTTAATGTAGTCCGGACATGAAAATGCAAGAAAAGAAAGAAACTGGAAATGATAAGATGCCCATCATGACTGCAGCAACATGCAATGCAACGTTCTTCACCCCTGACTGTTTCATTACTATATACACGCTAATGCTAATCACCATAATTAATTAACAAACCCATTTCTCATCTTCTCTGACGTAAAAGCGAAAAACGTGGGTTGGATTTTATAGATACCTAAATACTTCAACAAGCGTCAGCACAGAAGTTTAAGGGTAATGGCACTGGGTACATAAAAAATACCAAATGATTCCAATTTATTGTAAAATTTTCAAGAGCTACATACTACTATTTTCAGATCTTATCGGTAGTTTCATCTTTTATAAGTCAATTTGGGAAAGTCCCTTTGCGCTTGGATTAATTGATATTCGTTTAGAGCTGTCCAGCCAAAGGCCTGAATGGCCAACGTCTGCAAATTGGTATGTGTGACACCTAGGCATTGAAAGATAAGCCACAAATTAATTTTATTTGTCCACTATAGTTAAATGATTTGTTGCTTCACTTATTTATGAATTTAAAAAACTAACCACTCCAAAAGTGAATAAATTCTCCCAAGTTCATTTTTAAAGCTTCTTGCTCATCTCCCATAGTCACATTGTAATTTCTGGTGGCAGCCACGGTTGGATAATACGCAGCACTCAGTTTGAGATACTTCCGAATTACATTTAATTCCCCATGTCGTCTGTAAATGGGGTAATACCAGTCTTTAAACCAATTCACGTCCTTTTTCTCTGTCTCTCCATAAGTTGGACTTCTTTGTCTCAATGATTTCCGGTAGAATCTTTCCTGCTGTTTGGTCATATTTAGTCCTCTGTACATATCAAATGTGATGATCTTGACAAATTCTCCATCATTCTTATCAAGATAATGAAAAGTTGGAGCGTCTTTTCCTCCTCTATACAAATAAATAACCATGTGTCCAAATTGTTGACTTATCGAATCAAGTTGCTCTCCACCCTCGTCCCTCCAAGAGAGGTTATCCGGACCAGATACATCTATAATATTTCTACATTCGCTGGCCAAATCAAAATATGTAAGAGCTGAAGAATTGTAACCAATGTACGCCTTCCCAGAGTGCAGGATAACATGAAGCTTATCGAGTCTGGTTAAGCCAGCGATCTGATCAATGTTGTAGTTTTTCTTCAGATAGCGCCAGGAATCTCCGATGAATTTGTGGGTCCATTTGATCTTGCGGCTCACTTCCGTATCGTAATAAACAACAATGTCTTCATCCACAAAGACTCTATCAAGGAACTCCGTGTGATTTAGCCAGGTTTCTTGAAGTAGGGATGGAGGAGCTGGAGACGAGTAATTGCCACAAGGGCTTATTGAACTGACCACATCATCAAATTCTGCGTTATACAGGTCATCTACGAGAGGACTCGTCGCTGAAAGTTCAATGCTTCGACCCTGACAGCAACGATTTTCATACAGACGCACGCAATCACCCCTCGGGTCGACGGAGGAAGCCTTATCGTTGAAATCAGACGGGATATTTTGGCATCCAGCAAACACAACGACTTTGTTGCTTCCTAAAAATGAATTTCAAGAAAAAAATTAGTTTCACTAATAAACAATAAACATTGAAATTGAAAGCTTAATTCCTTATTACCCCTTTGATGGTAATCGTCAAAGAGAACAGCAACTTGCTTTCTCCCGGAAGCGCCATCTCCACAGAAAAACAGTGACCATGCTGCTGCCACTGTTAAAAATGTGTCAATTTTGAGAAAAATTGACTTCATTTTTTAAAAGCCTTTCCGGTGTACGAGTTTAGGTATTACTGCTCCTGCTCCCGTTTTATGTTCCCTTCATATAAAATTATCGGCAGCGTAAATTACACAGCGACGGTGACGGTGGGAATTGGAGACGGGTTCCATTGTCATACAAAAAGTGTAGCAAGTTCCTATAATAATTTTGGCGGAGCAGTGACCACAATACAAATTAGATATTATGTGGTACACAGCATGCCCTGTGTACATTTCATTACAATGGGTTGATATACTCATTAGTATTGCTTACAATATTAATTTATTCATTGTGGCCAGGTATTAACCCAAATAAACTCAACCGTCTCAATCGGTCACAAGTCTGGTACGCCAGTCACCTCCAAACAGGCAAATAAAAAGCGTAAGGCCCCTGGCTGAGCTAAAACAATGAATAACGGACTAAAGTTGCCACATTCAATTTGGCCAACCAAGTCCAAAAATAGATCATCATAAATTGTTAAAATGTTGTTTATTTTTTAGGGGAAAACGTTCATGGCTTGGCTTAAATAAAGCATGACTCATACAATGTAAAATGAAGCTTTAAAAACGAATTAATGTTTTGTTAAATAGTTGATTTCAAACCTTCCTTATTAAACTACAAAATTATGTGAAAAAGAAAGCGATATGACTTAATTGAAGCATTGAACTTCTCTGAACATGCTTTCATATATTAGGCACTGACCACAGTTCTCTTCGTTTGCATGGGCAGATTTCAACTTGGTAGACCTTATAAATCATCACCATCATTCTGTAATTGAAAACAGTTAATATAGATAATATGCAATTATTTATAATAATTATTCAGCATTTACTACTCAGTAGTTTGCTACCATCCTATAAATGTGAATGCATTTAAATTACGTACTGTAGCAATTAACGATGAGAGCACGGTAATAACAATAAAAATATGGTCGATACGTTTTCCGTCACGATGATTGGTATTCTGAGTTGTTTGTAAGTAACAATAGGTAAAAGATTGAGAATTCCTTGTTTCCGGTCTTTCCGGCAGAGGAAAATAGTTTTCGCTTCCGTTTCAATTTCAATTCATTCTTCGATATAATAATAAACTAAAAGTGAATTGAGTAAGTTATAAAAACGAGTAAGTGCCAGCAACAAGCGAGGCAGTAGTTTAGAAGTTATGACTTATGACCAATATTAACAGTAATAAGTATTATTTATTATCTTAACATGTATTGGCGACATTGCGATTCCGACTTATTACCGGTCTGCGACAATTTATAAATAGCTGGGAAATATCTATTTATAGCTGTGCACAACATTTTAGTATTGATTATTCCGATAAGAAAGTAACAAGTTCCTAGCCGTGTGCATAATAATAGAAGGGAAAAGATCTGCAAGAGGAAGCTAGCAGTGTTAATTAATTATTATATGGCTACGTAGTAGTCGTAGCCACTGAAAGCAAATCCACAGAAGTGTAAACTAATTCTTAGATTATGTGTATGTGTATACCTAAGCGCACCCTGAAATGCATGTCTGAACTGAATGTCCACTTAATTGCATGTTATTTCATTTCGGTGTCCTTACAACATACACATTGTTTCGTTTCTTCTTGTTGTACACAAGTTTGACTACGAAATAGCAGTTCTTCTGCAACATAATAAATAACATTTCTTTACTTATTCTGATAAACAAACAGCGAATAACGACCAACGAATCGCGTTCCGCAAACTAAATAAGTAGGTAACTGGAATATGAAAATGTATCAAATGTTCTTCAAAGGATTGTCACATTTGATAAGTACTGCGAAAGAATTGGCAGAATGATATTTTACAATCGGTGTTGTAAATATCATAATTCATATTGTTTTAAAATTGCAGACTCGTTCACGTAAATTACAAAATATTATGTCGTGAGTCTTGTCTAACACAACAGTAAAATTAAATCCAACTTAACCAACTCCTAGAAAATAAAAGATTAGTGAAATGAGAAATCCGAGCACACGTATTATATTAACAAGTTAAATCAATGATTTCTTAGTCATTTTTGTAGGACATGCTTGAACTAAACGTTGACATGAGTAATGAAGAAAATAGTAAATTGCTCAAGTTAGTGGTTAGTATTACATTTGGTAATTAATACCTTCTTAAGAAGCTGGACAAGTGGCCACCCGGTAATCGTTAATTACACTAATCTAATCACGAAACCACACTTTTATGGTACAATGGCACTGCCCTATTTACATTTCATCACAGTCAGAAATGCATCTAAAGTGTGTCAATTAAATGGACTCAAGGTATAAAGCACATTTTCGGATATGTTTTCATGTGCCAGTGCGCGTTTGGTCCTAACACTTCTACTACATCATAACTGGGTCAGATTCAGGAAATTTTGTTATAGCTTTGTCTAATGCACATGCATCATAAAAAAGAAATTCTCAGGAATACCTCTTTAAAAGTCCGGAAGATTCATGAATCAAAGTCCAAAAGTTCGTTACAGTCAGCGTGTCGTCCTTTATTTGCCATTTCCAACTTGCGACACTTTTAATCCTTTCAAAAAAAGATGTAAAACTGATATGGCACGATAAATAATAAATACTGTAATTCTGAAACTGAAACGAAGCGACATGATTTGCAGCTGTAATTCATGACATAAAACTGAAACAACAAAAACTGTTAAGCTTACACTTTCATTTCAGACTTGCAACGCAACTTTCAAACCCAGGTAAAAAGGTATATTTATCCCCTTCTTTTCTACAAACTACATTTAAAAAAAGTACATATAAACAAGCATTAAAGCGTGAAAGCTTGTAAGTAAATAAACCACGGGGACTGACTGAAGTGAGTCAGTTAAAACACTTTCATTGAGCAGTGTCAACGGAGTCCATCAAAGATAAGAGATAACCCCTTGTGTAATGTATGATAAATTTTTTATTTATTCCCGAAGTTTCTACGTTGTTCAGGGAAAACGTTGACATCAGCATCATAGTCACACACGAGGTACAAATGCTGCCCAAAATTTTAACGGTCATAAGTATGGTCGGTCAATTTAATCAATGAAACAATATAATGTTGACATAAAACAAATAACATTGTTATTTGATTTTAATTTGAAATGTAACACAAAAGCTACCTATTTCTCTACAGATTGAAATAACAATTCTCGGAATATTAATTTTTCGGGCTGAAACGGAAGCATTTTATTTTTTATTTGACAGGATCTAATACGTGTTCAACCAAAATAATTTTTTGGCAACTTCTCTTTCCTTATCAGCATTGATAGTTATTTAATTGAACGCAGCCGTTTGATTTGGCTTCAGTTTGAATCGAAATTCTTGGAACGTACCACTCGAACCTAAAAGCAGTTGAACTACACTTAGAGAGAGCAAAAACTGTCAGAAGTTTTGACTCAAACCCCGAATCATTAGTTAAATAAGTACACGTACAACCTAGTACGTCATTCAAATTCCACTTTGCTAGGTGTACATGAAAATCATTATCACACCATTCACAATCGTTTTAGTGTCGAGTTATTTAAAATGCATGGATAACATTTTATACTTTATTCCACCTAATGCTAATGTGCAATTATATATGCCTAATGACTCATGCTATGCTTTATATAAGCAGTTATAATGATATGATAAAAATGTATTTTTGCAATGATAAAATAACGCCAATATTTGTCAAAGCTTATATATTTACAAGCGCTTTCATTTTTTAGTTCACAATTATGTAAGACAGTATATGAAATCTTTTTGTCTCTCTGATCCACAGCTGCGCATTTTTTAATTTTTCAAGGAACCACTTTGTTCCATTAAATTCTTCTACGAAATTGAATTAAGTAAAAGTAGAATGGCAAATTTCAAAGTTACCCCATTCAACGGTATTGTAGCCACAATATTTGCAATGGCAATTGTGACTTCCGTTAGTTGCAATCTGTCCGCCGATGAGTCTAGCGAAACTGGCAACTTTAATAATGACCACGATTTGGACTCAAATTGTATCTGCAACGACACGGAAGCATTATACCACCAGTTTGTGAGGAAAATTTTTGATTTTTTTGGACCCGAAGGAAAGAAGGAATTCCTCAAAAACTTCAGGCCGAAACCTGTTTGTGGCTCAGATTTCAAGGTGTACTCAAACAAATGTGAACTGCAATGTACCCGAATGCAAACTCCTGGATCTGGTAAAACTTTAACCATGATCATTTCTCTGTTTCAATTACAATTTTCCGAGATATTTTGCATGGAATTTTTGTTGTAGATTTGCACAAAGTGAAACCTAAACATTGTCGCAGGTCCTTCAAGAACAATAATAACAAGCGAGTAGGTAAATTATCATTGTGATTAAGAATAATTGCCCCAAAGTTTTAATTAATTCATTCCTTGTTTGAAATCTAAGAAGGATAATCCGAATCCCCTGCACAATGATGGAATTGAGATGCAAAGTCTGAAGCAGGAAATTCCAGAAAAACAGGATTCTCAAAGTAATCATCAAACACTGGATTACATTTCGCCCCCGCATGTTTGTCTCTGCCAGAGACATTATTTCCCTGTGTGCGCATCCAACGGTGTCACTTATGGAAATCCGTGTACATTTAAATGTGCTCAAAAGTTTGTTGATCCGAGTACGTGAATTACATTTTTTTCTATTTTAACATTCTTAACAAACATGGAAGTCATACATAATTATTAATTTCTTGTTTTACTTTTACTTCACTAGCCTTGACCGTTGTGACCAATGAACCCTGTAACGTTACGGGGGGTGCAGCCTAACAGTTATTAAACAGTGTTTACCATTAATTAAGTCCCAATTTACTCCCATCCCGAAACTTATTTCCCTTCAACTTTTCCTACTCCCCAGTATTAATTGACGCCTATATTTACAGGATTGATTATAACAATGAATGGTCGAAATGCAGTCAACCGTTTTATTTTTACATAAACAAGTTTTGTAGATAGGTATGTATCCGTTGTCATCAAATAATATTTAAAATATTCCAGTTGGCTGTGTATTAATTAAAATGTACATTACACAAATGTTGACTGTGAAATGTTGAATGTCAGTTAATAAAGACTTGCCAACCCCAGCATTGAGAGATCTGATAACTGTACAAATCCTCAAGTACGTAATACTTCATTTTTGATTGATTAGCTACTATTTTACAAAGCATTAAATTAAATTTAAACCGGGTCAAACAATACATAATTATATTATTCCAATAAAATCCGTTAATCTTTTTTGTTTCATGCTTATCAATTTGCTCACCTTTTGTGTCATGTCGTTGAATGTGCCAACTTCATAACAACCCTTCATGTCTACATCACACGGACACACGGACACACGCAGCGTATTTTGCACTAATCTCGCTCTCACTAACATCTCTGAGGTCATTTTATTGGCACTAAATTATTGCCGCATCCAACATTAGATTACAATTATGCGCAATAAATACTCAAAGCAGTGCCGTTATTATAGCTGGCGCTAAAGAGTCTCTCCTTTAATAACAATAAGAGAAACATTTTATTGCATTTATGCGAAGCGAAGCAGATGTGACATCCAATTGACATCGATCTTTTGTCTACCTACATAACATTTCTCTACACACATTTTACACACTCTACATTGATTTTTTGCATATACTAAATAGCAACAGACCTAGAAGGTAATTAATTTCCCTTTTTCTTGTCAAATTGAAAGAAAATATGTGATGTGTGAGAGGATAATCAATAATACCTAAATAATGCAAAAGGAAATCAACATGCACGGACAATGAGACATATCTTCTTCTTAATGCAACGCAACGCAACGTCTTTTTATTTTTATATTCGATTAATGAATGGTAGTACAAAGTTGCGCGCACAAGTTTCTCATTTGTAATTTGCAATGCTTATCTTTCTTTACGAGGAGGCAATAATCCGTTGCAAGATGCAATAATGCATTAAAAATAAAATATGTGAAGAATTATCTTTTTACGTTGTACATCGCACAACGAGTTTCATCATGATGGACGACACAGGGAATTGAATTGCGTAATTTTTATTTGTGCATGACAGTGATGATAATATTACTGATGACGATCATAGATTTTCTATGACTCAATAATCAAATCAAATCAGTGACTACTGCCTACAATCTGACATCATTAAGTCTTCTTCATCGTCAACACATTCAAAATCCCTAGAAGAGTGTAATAAATAATGAAACGTTAAAGAAGTTTTAATTTGACTTTAAAAAATAAAATACGAATCTGTTTGTGTCCGTACTACTACCTAAATATTTATCAAGCTGTAATAAAGTTACATTATAATTATGATTTTGCGATAACCGACTTGAGACACAGAAAACGTTAATACGAACAGAAATAGGCTTTTATCACAATTCGAAAGAGCTCAAAGTTCCTCTAAAGCCTCTATATCACATTACATTTAACTAACCGAAGGAAAATGCAATTTATACAGATTATATTTTCAAAATGTGCATAAAATGTTGATTTATTACTGGTCACCGCGGAAAACGAATATTACTTTCAAGCTTAAAATATGATCATCCATCATCCGTTTTACACTTTTATCATCGTTGGTGTAACATTTCGACTGAATTCTCTGAACTGTTATGTTTGAATTATCATCATCTTATCGGGAGAAATCGAGGTTTGTTACATTCAGAAACAGAAAGATAGATACGTATTTATGTACCTTGCATTGTCATGTCGGTTGAGTTGTTGATAGGCCGCATTTTTTGTGTGTTAAAGCCGCTCTGTTTGTTCCTGTTTCAGTAATACTGCAAAAGTAAACATGGACGCTTATCTTGTTTTTAACTCTTTCATCAACTTTTTATCACACTATTATGTTACCTTATGTTTGGCTATGCCTATCTATTCCCATCAACTGGGAATAATAATTAGCGAGAAAATTGTTAAATAATTATGATTATGATTACTCTTCTAATTGAATAGGATATTGAGAAATATTTGAGATTGAGAAGCAGAAAATATGACGAGAGTTAATATTTTTCTTAGCTACAGCGTTTGTTTGATTATGATTGCATTTTTCCATTAATTACACATCGCAAGAATTTATTGATCATTGATTATTCACACACTGCATAATATTGCATCCAATCCTGCAATGCAACAATAATTAAAAAAAGATGAAACTTAAATGTAAATGTAGGAACTTAAGCTATGTCAATTAATAGATCCTTCTGTGTCGTCAGCCACGCCTCACACGTCAAACAAAATGCACCGTAAATTCTAAAATAAACATAGAAAAACTCTTCGATTTTAAATTGAGACACAAAACTAAGATTGCAGCGGCCATAAAAAGCGTCAACTTCATTTGTCTTTGTCTTCTTCCTGCTGTGTTGGGAAAAACCGGCTTACTATAGTTTACTACCACCACCTCAAGTCACAACTACAATAAACAATGTGTGAAAAAAATTCTATAATTTACTAGAAGAAGACGAATCCATTAGTTATTTGTTTTGATGCGCACTTATGATAAGGGGGTTAACATTAGCATTGTAACTTACTTTTTTGCATTTTTATTAGTATCCTCGTCAATGTATCTCTGCGAAGTGTCTTGTGACAGGTTTTCTACCTAAGGGTCCGTTAGGTGTTTTGTGACTTTACTGTACGTGAATACCTGAATCTGACGTATCAGAATCAAAATGTTGAGCATGAGAAAAATTAATTTGTGCTTTTGCAAATACTCTGTCCATTTTATTTAACTAATAAAGTGTATTGTTTACTTTTTCCTTGCCTCATCTATGCATTTACAATTAGAATTTATTTTTATTTTTATTATCCTTAGGCGAACTGACTACCTAGTCTAGTCTATGTCATCTTTTTCCATTCAATTCATAATCAGAAGTAGACATCAGATTTGGAACGATCGTTTCATTTTATCACTTGCTGAAGTGTCAATTGCTCCATTTCCGGTACCTGTCAAAGTGTGTATTGAACCTCATTGATTTTCAGTTAAAATTAGCAAATACTCATTTATAATCACAAGTTGCAGAAAGTTGTATTGCTGTGCTATGCTAATTGCCAAGAAACTTTACTTTATCGAGTCAAAACTGATGATGATAACCTTAACAAGTAAAAGCCAGTAATTTATTCTGTGATGGTAAAATCGTAAAAATATTTCTGTGGAAAGCAGGAGAAAAAGAAAACGACTGGCTTATTTCTATATAGGTATTTATTTAGAAAACTCCACATTGTTAGATGACATTTTGTTTACGAGTTGAATCAATCAGTGTGACATAAAACTACAAGTAAAAATAACGGAATGAATAACGTGGAAAGTTGTGCTTGAATGCAAATGAATCTGATGTTCTAAAAAATCAAGATGGGCACTGGGCACGTCATAATTACTTCACCACACAATTACACATTAGGTACGGCATGACTACATTAAGGTGAAAGTGCTGATGTGTTGGGATCAAAAGCCAGGCTTTGTGTTTTGCAGAATTGAGATAATATCACATTACATTACAATGTACGATTACATTATACGAAGCAGTGGACTGTAAAGTTCCTGGTTTCGATACAATTTTAGTTTTAGTAACATAACATACCACGACCACAAAAAATACCTTCTAAAAAATCGAATTGTTTCTCTCTTACCGGTAAAGAACAACAATTGAAAGAGCTGAGAGCAATAAAAGAGATTTTTAAAACACGCAGCATGAAACAGCAATTTACTTTACTGTTTGTCCACTCATTCGCAAAAAAAATAACTGCAATGAGGAAAGTCGTCACTTAAATAAAATGCAATAAAATATCAATAAACTAAAGTTCATTGCACAATTCATTTATATTTTAATTTTCAAAGGGGAAATTTAATAATTAATTACTGCTTTACGTAAAATGTCTCGCGAACAGCAAAAGCATTTATCGCATACAGCAAAAATTGATTATAGTTTAATAACTTTGATATAAAACGGTTTGAAATCTCACAATTGCATTCTTTAAATTTTGTAGCATTTAATCAGCTTGGAAGAAACAGGCGTTAAATATTTTAACATTAAACTTGAAATAAAGCTAAAGGTAAGTATATAGTGAGTAAAGATAAGATTTTCACGCACAAAGTCGGAGTCATCGAACGCAGCCCACGAACAACGCCATTTTTCATCAAATTTGCATACATAACTACCCAACAAATATATTATTAAGCCAGAGCGACAAAGTACTCGAGAAAAGAATAAGAATGGTTTAGTATTAAGTATCAAGTAATCACTTTTAATAAGCAGGTCGACAGACTTTTACTTTTTGTAAAATCACATTTCCTTCTTAATAATTTTTAGTATACTTCTAGGATCAAGCTGAACAAAGAAAAGGGGGTGGTCGGGTGTGTGGCTAAAGTGAATAAAAAACAGAATAAATCCTCATTTTCCGTTTTCTTCGCACAACGTAAAAATTCTAATTAAGGTATTGAGACAAATCGGCGAGAAATAATGCATACACCGTATTTACGAGGAAAAGTGTGGTAATGTGTGTTAAAGGAAAGTGCTCCATTTATTACCTCGTCTGCATCTCCCTACTTGACAAAGTGAAGAAAAGAAACGGTGCTCGTGCACATACAACGAAACGATTTATTATTGACACACGTTAGAGATTGTTGGGAACTTTTTCAGGTTTTGTATTTGACGTCCTCCACGATCTATGAGAGTGAAAAATAATAAACCAAAACTAAGCCATGATAAGGAATAATAAAAAATATTCTAGCTTCTAGATGACTGACACAGATTTGTCGTGTTTCATCCACAAATTACCACAACTTGAGCCTAATCAAGCTTTTCCCCGCTAGCAAACTTCAGTCACTCGTATAGTACACAACACAGTTCCAATTAATTATAGCTATCATCATCGCTATAATTTTTCTCTCTCTCTTCTCCTCTCCCTTTCATCATGCATTTCATTATCAACGTCAGCAAGAACATCATGTCGATTTGTTTGCGCACAACAACAACCACCGCAACAATTTTCTGTTCTGAGTCACTAAGTCACTTTACTTGCACTACAGAGAAAAATTAGACGACGGTTCACTTCCGGTCGCTGTTCTTCTTCAATTACTTTTCCCATCGTATCCTTCCCACTCTCATCCTCCTCACTCATGACGATCATCGTGTCTATTTCTGCTCCACTGATGACTATGGCTCGTTCTTAGGAAAAGCATTGTTTTCTTGAAACTTTACATAAGCTGCGAATGAAAATGAACGTGTGTCAATAAATGCGATACCTACTCACAATCAGAGTATCGTTGTGATAAAGTGTAATTGTGGCCCAGATTCCCTTTTGTCGTTTCAGCGTTTTTTCCTCTCTGCATTTTTCACGATAAATAAATAAAAATAAGACAAGATTGCAAATGAAACTGCATTCGTTTTAGACGCGCAGTCATTTCTCAATAATAATCATTATTCTCATGTCAAGTTTTATGCGATCTTGTAATGAAGAATAAACAATGACAAACAACGGCATTTATCAGCAGAAGGAGCTGCAGAAATAAAAATCGTTGCTGCAATGAAAATATGAAGTGCTTCAGTTTGAACACCGAAGGTGGTACATTCCCCCGGTAAAGCTGCTCGAGCTTATCATGGCACGCATATACACAATAATATGAATGAGCGAGCATATGTATAATTTAAAAGGAAATATTCACACTATTTACAATATGAATTAATATAATGAAGTCTGTTCATTTTACTGTCGAGTATGACAATGATTCACCCAAGCAGGATACCTATTTATTTTCTTAACCGAGGTTGTGACCTGCGCAGAAAAATGATTGAAAGCAAAAGTAATCCTGTCTTGATTAAACCTTGCCTTCTTCCTTAACGAAGAGCGGAACGGATGAGCGACGAGTTAAGTGGCTTCATCGATATCCCCATTGTAGTGTGCTTCGTTTCAGTGACGGTTGCAGTTGGTACAAATAAAAGCCTTGTTAATTTCTAGATTGATTGATTGAACACTGATGGCCTGCTATTATTAGAATTCTCTATTAGTATTGCATTGTGTCCAATAATAGCACAGAAATGATCAGCGTTTCACAATAATCCACTCTATAATAACAAGGCGTCTGCGCAAAGTTTCTTCTTAAGTCAGACAAGAGAGTTGTTTCAGTGAGGTGTGTTTATTTGAAATGCTCCTAGATTTGTAGCTCGGTGTCACTGTTTTCGGTTTTGTCTTGTTGTTTCAAATTAAAGACGGGACGGGATCTTTGTAATTAACGCTGGATATAAGAATTTAGTGAAAAAACATGGACATCGTTACCTACCTGATTTTTCGGATTTACGAAAGTGTGTGCATTTCAGAGAGTGAGGTGGTCCTATCAATAAATCAAAAGGAAAACAATGTTTCAGTAAATTTTAATTAATCTTCGAGAGTTTAACAGTGTTTTTGGTTAAACTAAAAGAGGTTGCCAAAAAGCGTCAATTAATTTGCTACTCTATAAGCACTGTGTTCTTCTGCAAAGAAAATACCAAAGTGGGGCAAGCTGAAAAAGTGAAAGTTTCCTGTGCACTCGCTCGCACGCTTCGGTGTGCGTTGTCGACTTCCGGTGTTCACTCTTCATATTATGCTATCTCATTCAAATGAACTTTTTCAAGGAAATTTGTTACCTCGAGGCTACCAATGTTTCTATACCGAGTAAACCGGAAAACGAGTTGGACACAATTTCGGAGCAAAAAATTGGTTGGCTCTGCTGCTGGCATCCCAGCCACAGCCGCCGCCACCGTTAGTGTTAAGGAGAAATGGGAGTGTACTCAAATAACATGCGGACAAAAAATGTGAGACTGAGAAAAAACGTGGTGTACCTTTTTCTCCATGTGATTATCATTGTCATATCGCAGGCGGCCCAAACGTCCACCTACATTCGGAAACAAGGGGTATGAAATTGATATTGATATCCACATCACACAGATAACCCTTAGTTAGTCGCAGTGTATATTTAATTTTTTGCAATTCTTCATAACGTGTCTCTCAACCATTTTTCGCTTGTCATTTTTCAGCACTTCCAAATCACATTTCCAGTCAAAAATAACCATAACCAAGTAGCATCAAGTTCACGCTTGACACCTGTAGTGTCCAGAGGTGGTCGCACTAATCTCATTGCTTCCGCCTCTCAGCCCACTTCTTCTCTTATTAAGTTCCACAATCGGGATGCAGCGCTCCGATCCAGATACGCACATCTCCACTCCATCTCTCACAACACGCGATTAGGTATGGACATCATGACACCCACTCTTATCATTAATAATGACCCTGATCATAGTCTTAGCCACACCACTGATAACCCCATGATGATGTTAGATGACACTAGCACAAGCAGCAGTACTCACATGCCAATTAATTTTGGATTAAGTTCAGTAGCCGCAGGAAGTAGTAATATTAATAGTAATAATAATAATAATTTTGGCCACAGCAACATTGAAAGTTTTTATACCCGAAAAAATGGCGATGATAATCTTCGATACGCAAATGGCTTCCACTCTGGAAGTAGCAATAATTTTCACTTTAATGAGCCATTGGGTAGTAGTAATGGAGAGGGGTCGAGTTCGACAAATCTAAATAATTTCATGAACACTGAACATAATTTGATTACACCAGATGCTGAATTCGGGCACATGCTAAGCAATACTCATGATGACAATCTTAATCTTAACAATGATAATACTAACCATTTAGGACATGGCTCCACCACACCCATAAAAGACAGTATCCACTTCCTTCGACTCAAAACCCACAATCATAAACACAATACTCATCATCCCATGCATCACCACTCTCCCACTGGCACACATAAAACCAAACATGGACACACAGGTTTCCCAGCCACGGCCCAGGCGACCGTAGGAGCCTCCATCTCCTTCAGTCAGAATAGCGCCAGTGCACAGTTCAGCAAAAATACTGCTAATAAAAACCGAAATCAGTTAAGCATCGATTTCGCCACACACAAACGCCAACAACAACAACAACACCAAGATGATGTCATGCAACAACTTAAACATCAGCGAATACCACCACCACCTCCATCTACGACGCCACTCCCAACACCACATATCATTTTTGAGCACAGTAATAATCATCTAGGAGTTGGAACCGGAGTTAGTAATCAGTTTGTGACAAATCAGAATCTCAATTTCAAACAGAATATAAATGAGCAGCAGCAGTTAACACAACCCCAATCTACAACCGGAAGTGGTAACAATAACGCTTTTCCTACCGGTTTTAATCCACGCATCCCAAACAAACTGCCTTGGGACCATCAAAATCGAATTCAGCATCAGCAGCAGCAGCAACTGATTCAACGGCCATCAGGGCCGTCGCTGCCACCCGGCAGTACCATAGCCGGAAGTGCACCGGCACCGTCCGGACAAGCGCCTCCCTTTGCTCATCACCAAATTCATAATAATAATAATATTAATACTAATAAAAATACTAATAACAATAATAATTACAACAACAACAACAACTTCCAATACAATAACAACAACAATATTAATAATAACAATAATAATAATAAACACATTGGTGCCAGTGCATCAATAACCGGAGGTGGAGGAGGAGGAATTGGAGTTGGTGTAAGGTTTGGAGTGACTGCTGGAGGAGGTGGTGGTGGTGGAGGTAACGGTGCTTCTGGAGTTAGTATCACCGCGAGACCCTACCCAAATCAAGTGGTTCCCGTGACCCAGTCTCCTATTACCCCGGTGTTTGGATTTGGGACAACTGGGACCTATGCAGCGGTGCGAGATCCATCGCAATTGCCACAGGAAGGGAAGCAAAGAATTGTGACGGCACAACCATCCACGAGCGGTCCCGCGCCGTCCCAGCCATCGCAGCAGCAAACTCCACCTCCGCCGCCTCCCTCACCGCCAGCAACTACAAGGCAATTTGAGAATAAGGCTCCAATTGAAACATACCAAGCGCCATCAGATTCAATTTCCTCAGCGTCTGAAAGTGTGAACAGCTACGTGGAGAGTTCAACTTCTAGGGCTGGAGGTGGCGTAAGTGGAGGTTATGGCTGGGGACCGGAGGGAGCCTCTTCCGGTGGAAATGAGGACAATGTAATAAAAATAAATTTATTTTATTCTACCATGTAAAAAATTATTCATAACTTGCCAAATTTTACCACAGGGCTTCGCCAACGTGTTTGTGGACCTTGTGACGAGCAAGATAAAGTCGGTCCAGACCACTGTGGTCGGGGTCAAAGCAGCAATTCGGGGTGCCAAAAGGTCAACGGCTCGGAAGATTGCCAATAAGATTGAGGGTCTTGGTCAATTTGTCAACGCAGTGGCTAAAGGTGTTTCCTGTTTAATTACCGGCATAGCCAACGCCCTCCGATAAACTCAAACGTGTACAATTATTTTGATCTTGTGGACAGTGTGGACAATTAAATAGTATTAGTGGTCTTAGTTTTTACAATGTAGGATTATTTTATTTATTTATACATATTTATTTATTGTATTTATTTGCGTAAATTATTTATCGGAGGCGCTGTAATTTTTTGCAGAATATACCTAAACTTAGGTATGAATTATGTATTTAAAGACGAAAAAGGTAAACCAATTTATTCATGGACAAAGTCGGACGATGTTATTTATGGACGAGTAGTTTTCGTGTAAAACTTGTGTATCAAAGTTGTTTTAATCAACTTCTTGACAAATGTGACTTGACCTTTGACCGCCATTGTTGTTTATACCATCATTCAACAGTTAACGTGAGTACTAGTCCGGGTATGAATTCTGTCTTAATTTGTAATTACGTAATTAATTAGAAAACGCGGATGCATTATTATAGTTACTATATACTCTTGTACATTTCCTTTGCTGTTTATACTGACCTTTGACCTTTTGTCCTTTTGTAAGTTTCCCTTTGAAAGGCTTTCTTTTCCAGGAAAAATATTTTGCTCAAGTTTTAACAAATTTTTCTTGCCACGTTTCTTGCAGGTGTAAGCGGAATTTTTGAGGCGAAAGCGAATAAATACGATAATAAGAACAAAGGATGGGGCACTTCTGGAAACGATGGAGGGGGAAGCTGGGGCTCAGGCGGAGGTTCGGCTAGTACAGGGTGGGGCTCTGGCTCTGGCTCTGACAGCGGGGGAGGAGGAGGAAACGGTTGGACTTCCGGCAACAGCGGCGGAGGAGGAAGTGGAGGGAACGGTTGGGGCTCGGGCTCTTCTTCAGGAAATGGAGGAGCAGGAAATCAATGGGGCTCTGCCGCTTCCAGCTCAAGCAATTCAGGCAATTCTGGAGGTGGGAGTTTTGGGAGTAGCAGTGGCGATGATGGAGGGGGCGGAGGAGGTCCCAGTGGATTCACAATTGGAGGCAGCCTTACCCTAACAAAAATTAAAGGAGACAGCGCGTCTGGAAGCAATAACGTAGGAACCGGAGGTGGAGCAGGGTTTAACTCAGGAGGTAGCTTTTCCAATGGAGGTAATTTCGATGGCGGCAGTGGCAGCGGAGGATTTGGAAGTGCAAGCGGCACAGGAGCAGGTTACAATAGTGGAAGCAGTTTCAACAATGGAGCCAATTTTAATACTGGAGGTGGAAATGGAGGGTTCGGGAGTGCCACTGGTGATGGATCAGGATATAACAGTAACGGTGGAGGTGGATTCGGTAGTGCCAGTGAAGCCGGAGCCGGCTACAACAACAATGCTGGAAACAATTTCAACAGCGGTGGCAACTTTAATGCTGGAGGTGGTTTCAATGGCGGAAATGGAGGGTTCGGAAGTGCCAGTGGAGGAAATGGAGAAGGATACCAGAACGGGGGTGGATTCGCAAGTGCTAGTGGAGCCAATGGAGGGTACCAGAATGGAGGGGGAGGAGGATTCGCAAGCGCGAGTGGAGGAGGTGCAGGAGGCTTTGGAGGAACGAATGATAATGCAGGTGGCTACACACACGCGGGCACATATGTGCTTATGGCTTCTCCCGCTGGATCTGTAATGATACCAGTCAAATCCGCGACCACCGGAAGTGTAGGTTCAGGTATTGGCGTTGGAGGCAATGGCGGAGGTACCTTCGGAAGAGGAGGAAACTTTCAACATAGTGCGACCACTCCTACAAGCACCAGTAACCCCAATCCATTTGAAGGAATAACATACGCTCAGAATCTAGGTTACGGATGGGAGCAGGGATGACATGAGATGACACATGAATAAAAAATTTTAATTGGTTTGTAAATGAAGAATCGCTAACAGACTGATTAGCAGTAATTATTTTTACTTAAATTAAATGTTAGATTAATCTTAAATGATGAAATGACATTTCTCCTTCGGGGCAATGCATACAGTATAGTAGAAAAAGAGCTTACAATTAGGTAAATGCGAATGAATATTATTCATTTCTGTAAGTAATTTAATGAATTTTAGTAAAGTCAAATATGTATAATGGAGAAGTAGGATAAATTGTACTTTATAAACGTACATATGTTAATTGTCAAACTAAAGTTCAAAAATTTAAACTCTGGGTCACATTTCAGACGGAGCTAATGTTAAACATTTTTTGGGATTCCTACTTCTTACTGTACTATAAACTATTGTAGCAATTATCATTTTAAAGAAATAAATCTGCATGCAATTTTAACCACAGAGAAAATATTTAAGTTATAAAACCATTCAGATAGTTGTAGGTAAAACATAAACTAAAACATTATGTTACTGTTGTGGATATTTTCAAGAATCAATAAAAATGATTGTACAATACAATTTTGTTGTAAACAGCTTTTTTGACCAGGCATTTTAAATTTACATATTTGCAATAACACAGTTTTAAAGGAAGTGGTGGTGCGGTGGCTTTCTGATTAAAAAGTCTCATTCGGAATCAGACCGACCGTTTTAAACTTGAAACCGTATCCACACTGGCACGAAATCATGAAATTATAATATAACGCCTTGGAATAAACCTGTGGCCTGGTTGTTTCTTGGAAGAAAATTTCCTCTCCTAAATTCGCAAAACAAAACTAGAGCAAGAACTCGATGTAGAATTAAGTAACCCACACTGAGGCGACTTGCCCTTCAAGTGCATAACTGGAAAATCGAATAATAAGAAAAATGCTACACAAACATCCGCTGTGGGTTTTCCGTTTCCTTCCATTTTTATTGAAAAAAAAAATTAGTCAATACTTATATTTAGTAACTAAACCAGTTTGAGTCTACGATGCTAAGATTCAAACACAAAATACTAATTTCTCTGAACCTTTGATCTTTATCTTGTCATTTTTCATAAAAATGGATCGACAGACGAGATTAAATTTTGCGTATCTTTTTGAGCGAGTCGGTGAACCGCTTTATTTCAGTCCCAGGGGAAGGGACACAACCTCTACTCTTTATAATGTTCCCCGAAGCTCTATCACTGTAAGATAAAACTTTTTTTAGATCTCACGTTTTACAAATAGCTAATGATTTTATAAGAAAAAGATTTCAAACCTGAACATTTTAGTGTCGGGAAGTACAAGACGCTTCAGATGTTACTCGGCGGTCTTTTGCCAGTGGTGGTTCCAGGGCGGTTATGGTGCAGCAGCCAACACAAACCCCTGACCTCACCAATATTGCGAGAAATTGCCCTCGGACCGCTCTTTACAGTTACTTCAATCCTAATCACAGAAATGCCACGAATGAACTTCGCCAAATTTTCTTAAGTATGATACAAAACTTTTAAAAAAATCTGAGACGGTTATAATTAACAATTATAATAAGTAACAATTATAATTGTATTGCCAAAAGATCAAAGTTCAACCGATCAACTTTTGTCTGTCGCATCGGTGTGCCGTGATAGTCCTCTAATCAACTGCAAATTATGGATCAACTCTTTCGCCAGCGCCGTTTTGGTTCGCGAGGATCTTCGAAATTTCAATATACCAGCGATTTGGGAAGTGATGCCAGACCAATTTTTCAGTAGCTTCACGATGAGGCAAGCCTTTCGCCAAGCGGAACTGCCACCGAATGACAGAGGTATTATCACTGTTGACGCCTCCCCTACCGGAAGAAATATTGACCCTGAGAGTCGGTTGGGTTATTGGAGAGAAGACGTTGGAATTAATAGCCACCACTGGCATTGGCATCTCATCTACCGTTTGGATGATCCTCGTGTGGAGGGGAGGAGAAAGGGGGAAATGTTTTATTACATGCATCATGCTCTCATTGCAAGGTAATCTTTTTAAAAAGATTTTAGGGAGAAAATAGAAAATACTTTCGGTTAAAGAAAATAATTTATTTCGTCTGCCTGACATCTGCCTTAGATATGATACCGAACGACTTGGTAATGGACTCCCAAGAGTGCGACCGTTGGTCATTGATGATAACCCAGTTTTAAAAGAAGGCTACTTTGGAAAGCTTTTTGATACCAACTCTGGCCAGAATTGGGGCGGACGTCAAGCAAGCACTCCTTTAAAGGTGATATTATACGTTTAAAAGGTTACAAATTATGACAAAATTTATAAGATAATGTGATAATTACTATATCCGCAGAACTTAAACCGCCCAGAACTTTCCTCAAGTTTGCGAAACGTGACATTGGAGCAAATTCGTAAGTGGCGGGATCGAATTATGGAAGCAATTGACACTGGCTTTGTGAATGGCGCAGGAGGGAACAGATTGAATCTAAACATTGACATTCTTGGAGACATGATGGAAGCGTCAGCACTGTCTCCGAATCCACAGTTTTATGGACCGGATGGATTTCACAACGTTGGACACGTTCTCATTGCTCACAGTCACGATCCTGAGAACAAGTTTTTGGTAAGTTTAATCCAAAATTAAACTAACATACCTACAAATTGTAGGCTACAATAAGGCCAATTTTAAATTCAAAATGCAATGCGGTTTAGGAAAACATGGGGCCGATGGGTGACACAACCACTGCGATGAGGGACATAATTTTTTACAGGTGGCACAAATACGTAGATATTATTTTCGACACCTACAAACAAACGCTTCAGCCTTATCAAGACGTTGGGGTGAGTGTTTTGTATTTTCTCTGTCACCATTGAATATAAAAATATATCATATCACATACTTTTGCGGACAGGGAGAATTTCCTTTGGTCTGGCAAAATATCCAAGTGACGAATGTGTCGGTTCAAGTGAACACATTTGGATCGCAAGCCAATGTCCTTCAGACATTCCGGACACAGAGCAATGTCGATTTATCTCGAGGACTGGATTTCACCAGAACCGACATAAACAGGCTGGGTGCAATCTGGCTTCGATTTACTCACTTAAATAACGACCCCTTCACTTATACAATTACAGTAAGTTATAATAGTCGTTATAAAACCGCCTCATTTTATTTGGATTGCGTAATGTTTGCATTTTTGTGACATAATCAGGCCAGGAATAATACAAATGCTCAACAGCGAGCCACAGTTCGGATTTATTTGGCACCAAGATTCAATGAACACGGGGAGCGCCTTGTGATGACTCAACAAAGAAAACTTTTCTTTGAACTCGATAAATTCACCGAAATGTGTTAGTCCCTTATTAATTATACAATTATGTTATGAAAGCCTGTGAGAAAGATCTATCGTTTTTTGGCTTTATTAGTACGTCCAGGGGACAATACAATTACTCGGCGATCAACCGATTCTTCAGTCACTGTACCGTGGGAACAAACATTCCGTGACTTGGAGCGAACTTCTGAAACTCCTGCCGCGGAAACTTCTATTTGTGGTTGTGGGTGGGCGCAGCATATGCTACTCCCAAGATCCACAGCTCAGGGACAAGTATTTGACCTCGTAGTGTTCCTGACCAATGGCCAAGGTAAAGGTCAAGGTCATTGGATTCTTGACTTGGTAATTACATATAATTAATGATGGGTTAATGTCATTGTCAGAGGATCAGGTTCCTGGCACCGAAAGACCTCCACAGCAGGGCGGAACGAATTGCAGGGAAGCCCTAAGCTATTGTGGACGGCTCAATCAGGCTTACCCAGATTCAAAACCGATGGGTTACCCCTGGGACAGGTGCATTTTTTTTTCAGTTTGAAATCAAACATTTGGACGTCTCGATTTCAGAGCCAGCTCGACATGGTTGATAATAAAAACGCAAGGGCATTTCATTCATTGTACACACAGGAATCCATATGCTGTACCAAATCCGCAGAACCCACGAGGACCACAGGTGGCAGTGGAGACATTAGAGCAGTATGTAATGCGTATTCCGAACATGAGAGCAATTCAGATAAGAATCGTTCACAACGCTAACCGAGTGGAAATGCGCAACGATGGCGGACCCGCTGGTCAGATACGAGAAATTAATGGGGATCCAACCGCTGTCGCCGCGCAACCAATGTGTCCAGATCAGGGGCAGATGCCACGCACAAGACCCACCATGATGACCACAACAACAACTTCAAGACCTGCCTCTTCTACAAGGCCACAGAATCCAACATCAACTTCGAGGCCATCGAGACCAGGGTCCGGCTCGGGATCGGGTTCGCAGACTCCAAGTCCGCAAGGGTCACCAACCACTAGCAGACCAACTTGGACCAGACCACAACAGTCTTGGGGAAACAACCAGTGGACACAATCAAGACCACAACGACCGCAGAGTCCAACTGGTTGGCCGCGACACAGCTCTCATGGATGGGGTTGGGGAGGTTGAGGCTTTCGCCACTTTAAAGTTCTAATTATTTTTAAAAAATCATGATTATTTGTTGAATTCTGAAAACTGGATTACAACGTGGTTTGAAGTTTTCAATTTGTTTCAATTGTGTTTAGTTTAACTATTTTCCATTTTCACTTCCGTTGTGAAAGTAGCCAGTACTATCTATAATAATCTCTAATGTATGTCTACAAAAGTTACCTATCATTATCATTTTGAATTCAATTTGAAAACACCCATTACTACGTTTTAATTGAGTAGTGTATCTATCAATGTCAATAAAGTGTAACATAATCAAAGGTTGAAAATACACAAATACATTAAAACGATAAATGTGTACATTGTAAAGTGAGTAAATGAAATAGCTTATCATACATAACTTATCTTCCTACTGTGCTAAGAACTAAATTTTTGTTTGTCTTCAGAATCTTATCAAAGTATAATAACAAGTAGATTAACAATATTTTTTAGCAAAGTTCCCAATTCTTTACTTATGAAACACATGTAACAAATTAAAATGTTTTCTATGTAAACTGAAGAGCACACGCCACACGTCTTATTGAGAATGAAGATGCAGATGCACCACGCGCACGCACAAATGTTACTCTATTATTATCATCGATAACCCTTGCACCATTCAGTCTGCTCATCTTTCAATTTTACTTCATCCGCATTTTTCTCTTTCCTTCACTTTTTTGCCTTATCGGTGTAATCATGACTATGACCGTAACAAAAATATAATTAACTACCTAAGCGCTTACAAACTTTTTTTGGTGCCGCTCTTGCTTAGAGTATCACTTGTTACACAAAATGGCTTGGCTTATCAATTATTATTTTGCAGGGTGGAGCAACACAAAGCGCACCACTGACGTTTGAAATGTTTGTGGTTATGAAGAAGGAAAAGAATCTTTTTTCTTCCATTCTTCCTCTATCTTTATAAATTTAGAGCCAGAGAACGCTGCGAAAGAGCAAAAGCGGCTTATCATCTACTTAATAATAGGCGTTGATAGTCGCTCATTCCTTTACTTTGTTGCCTTGATAAATGAGTACCTTATCATATCAAAAAGGGTTCAGGGTTCACCCTTCAATTTAGTCGGGCAGTCACAAATTCATTATTATTTTATATTGTAATGTAATAATGACCACAATTAACTTGAGATAGAGATAACCACTGTGCAGTTGAATCTCATTCATTGTTTGATTTCGATTTTATTGCTATTGACTCATTCACTGTTTGCAACTCACCTCAACTCCACAACAGTACGGTCTCAACAATTTTTGGTTATCGCTTGAGTTAGTGGTAGGCTACCACTGGTAGCCCGTAGTACTTCCGCAGCCACAGGAGTGAATGCATGGGATCAAATCTCTCACTGTCGATATTTCGTTATTAATGGAGGTGCAGAAGGTATCGTAAGATTTTTTTCTCTCAATTTTTTATTGTGCACAATAAAATAAAAAAATTCTAATAAAAATGAAATTAAGTGGACGGACCTGAAGCCAAAGTGAGCCCTTTTGAAAAGCGAATCTTTTGGATTAAAAGTTTTTGACATTTTCATTTCGATCTTTATTTATTTTAACAAAAGTGACAAAAAAAACTCTTCCTTCCGACTTTCTAGCTTTTTGTAAGAAAAAACTCTTCACGCATTGCTAACGTTGGTGTCGCTGACACAATTTAAAATTTTACTTAATTTGAGTTCACGCAAGTGCTACACAACAAAAATGACACCTTATTTATCTTCCGCCTGACTTTTACAATTGCAGTTTTCTATGTACTTAATCAAACTTGAGTTATTTGGAGAAAATAAGAAAATAATAGATTAATAAATTACAATCAGTTAGAGATTCTATTCAGAAGTCAATTCAGTAGTCCTTTGCGTTTATCATTAGGACTCATCAAGGAATTCCTTTTACACACATACAAAAAATATTTTATAAATATCGAACCACTGATTCACTGATTGAGCGAGACAAGTTAAATACAATTGAGCAAAATTGTATTCAGTAAATAAGTCGCATTGTTTTTCGCTATTGTGTCATAAAATCATAATAAATTATTTTTCATAGATCCATTTTTCTTTCTAAAAAAATGGAGAATACGATTATGCGACAAAGGAATTCCGCTGCTTCATGTAACTAGCCACTAGCCACTGTATCAAATTGAGATTATCAAATTTATGTATCATGTATCCTATCTTGTACCATGTGTCTGTTTACTGATTATATTTTGCAGATAATCAACATAAATAACGTAAGGTAACTTAACGGAACGGAAGTTGATTAGCGATGCGCACACCTTGACGGGCACAACAAATAAAAAAACATTTCTTCTTGGCTCAGCTTATCTTTGACTCCAAGTCTATTCTGGGTTTCGAGTCACGCACGTAATACCTACCTAGCTAATACGAAATAACCAGCAAATTAAAAATAACTGTTGTATGTGTGTAGTGTTTTTCCCTATGTCCATTAAAAAGCGTTGGCAGTTTTTAAAAATCGCATAATTACGGCGTGTTTCAAAATCGAAACATGTATCAAATCAGAAATCAACATTGACTTTTCTTGTTCTTCTTGTCAATGACCACTTTTGGAATTTTTATTGTTATTTTAATTGTGACTGTGATTTTATTGTACTGTGAGTGAGCCGTGAATGTTACGAGTTTTGCAATTTGCAACTTTTATTTTATTACGGTTTTTTTTTCTGAAAAATAGAAATGGAAAGTTAATGTTCAACTCGGCTTTTGAATACATTTGCTGAGGTTGAGGTTGGTGCCATTCTTAGATTATTGCTTCATTCATTATTATTTATTATTATTTACCTTTATGAATTTCTTTCACACCCAATAACGCTGTACAGGAGTAAAGCACAAGAATATGCGACAATG
>VYYJ01001796.1:0-26993 GCA_021029165.1 Cyphoderus albinus
GCAGGGCTTGTCACAAGTTGTAACAATAAATTCCTCACTTTTTCACTAAATTATTATTGTCAATATGTATTATAGGAGCGAGTGAAAATATCCGCGAGGAATTATCATTTTTATTATTAGAGTCGTCGTCTTTTCCTTTTGTTCAGCAAACTTCCGTTGTGGCTTTAATTTGAGAACTTGTTTAATCGGTTAATATTTTTACTTTATGCCTTTTGTCTGTGCTCCCCAACAAAGTAGGTAGGCTGTAGGTAGGTAGGTAGGTACTAAGTACCTCACGTAGTAAAGTCCTTACAGTAGGCTTGACTCATGAGCTTTCGAATTCACACGAAACTAAAAACAATGCACTTTTATTTTGTAAAACAAGAAAATGCTAAATGAATTTTTTTCTCGAGTATTTCTAACCTTCACTTTATAAATATTAATGCCTATGTGAAGTATGAACGCTAAGTAACGTGCACATTTAACCAGTCGGTTGGTCGGTAATGTTTCTCTCTCTTAAGCACGCAGGGACACCTTTTAAGTGTAAAGCGGCTGGTGCTGGTGTGAATTCACGGTAGACCATCCGTCACACACACACTGCAGAGCACACGACTCCACCGGAAGTCTCGAGGCAATGTTGTAGAAGCCTGATCTTAACGGAAAAGAAGTCTCATGTTATCATTGGTAACTAGGTATAGAAAAGTGTGTGCGACGATGACGTTCGTCGGTATTAATAATACAATCATATGCCCACGGTGAATGATGTCGATGGCGATGGCGATGATGATGAGAATGAAACAAGAAATGTTTCAAGTGGATCGTCTACGAGTAGGAAACTGTATCAACATCAAGAAACAACAACATAAATAATTACCCACTGCGGTGCAACCTGCAACAACATTGACTCAATTTTTTGCCCTAATTTCTCATCATGGTATTAGTTTTTTCTCTTGTTCAGTCAGGCTAAAACTGCTAATAATCTAGAGGACTGTGCATATATACATATACGTCCACGATAATTATGTAGGTATGTGTGTATCTAGTTTAATGGATACTACATAGATACTGAATTTTTGCAGTTTGATACAAATAATAATAAAAGATCACAACCGATGGCAAAAATGTTGAAAGAAACGTCCGATTATTGCTCCATTGCATGATGCATTTTCTCAAACAATGAGATATATATATGTCAACATTATCCACATGAAAGGTTGTAATAATTGTAAATAACTTTTCCTAATAATCGTCACCTATATCTTAAGTCATGTGTAGTTGACGATATGACGATCTAACCGAAGAATTTTTTATGTCTGTCTTTTATGACACGCTGGGACAGTTTTACTTTTACAGACATAATTAAACTACGGAATGAATTCACTTGGGTTTCTTTTCAAACCTGCAGAATTGCAGATTCTGTCCATTGGTTTGATGTTGATGTTGACACACAAAACAGCAACACTTTTTTTTGTCTCACCACCAACAACCACCAGAAATTATGACGATGCTCCGTGTTCCGTTCCCAGGAATTTGCAATTGCAATAAATTGCAAAGCTAATTTTTTTTTCACTTATTAGGTCAGACACTAAAAATGTTGTGTGAAAATTAAATAAAAACCGAAGGCCTTAAAATGCTTTTTTCAATCTCGAACTTAATTTGCTAATTAACACTTTGACCATTTTTTTAAAAAGTAAGATGCACTTTGTCCTCAAAGTCCAAAAAAATGTTTACGTCTTTAGATTTGAAGTCTCACTGGCTTACTCGCCACGACACTAACACAAGCAACCACAGTAATGGAGTGATAAGCCCGATAAAAACTGTCTGCAACTGCTGATTTTTAATGAAACTTGCTCACTTAACTTTAATGNTAAAAACTGTCTGCAACTGCTGATTTTTAATGAAACTTGCTCACTTAACTTTAATGTACTTTGGGCGCAAGACACTAGACAACTAGCGTAACATCATTAACTATCGAATATCGAACCAGCAAGAGCAAGCACGAGTACAAGCTCACATTCGATTCATGTGGTAATACTACATGGTGACTACGAGCTAACTTGCGTGCGATAGAGAACACTGAACACTTTGCAACAACAACCAACCACCAACGTCTGGTAAGTCTCACTGACTGCTAAAAACAGGTAAAAAAGTTACTTACCTTACAACAATGTGTGGCAGTCATCATAATTCAACAATGCTTCAACTAGCAACAGGTTCCTTGGCTCTTATCCTTAGCTAAGAAACTCGCATGAAGGCACTTTGACGCTGACTTCACATTCACATGTTCACACTATTCACAATTCACTTCACTATTTTGCCATACTTTGCAGTTTTTTTAGTCACTAGGTAGGCCAGGTCAGAGGTCACAATGATAAGCCTTAACACTTAACATACTTTGCCCATCGCTGGAGACTGGAGCATCCTTCAAAATAAAAATGGAAACTGCGCTAACTGCAGACAGGACAAGAATGGAAAACGAAAAAGAAAATGATTTTTCACTGAACCGACAAAATGCATGAAAAGAGGATTGAGTTGAGTTGAGTCGGTCGTCAGTCGGCAAACAAAGGAAAATGAAAAAGCTGCTTCGTTCGTTCGTTCGTGCTTTTACATGCACTTTAAATGCACTGCGATTGTCTGTGTTTGCCCCAGGTGAAAACTGGAAAAAAGCGCTGGATTTTACCGATTCTATCGTCCAGTTCCAATAGTCATGTGTTTTTGTGATTGATGACTCGGGGCTTCCGGCAAACATTCGGATGAAATAAAAACATTTTATGCATTTAATTAAATGTTTTATTATTAAAATTGGTTTAATTGATAATTACAATTAGATAGAAAGCTAAAGCGTAGTGAGTTTCTTTGTTTCGATACTTGCGTAAACAATCTGAGAGTGAAAGTCTTAGTTAAGTAATTTTCAATTAAAAATGGCCCACATTACGAATCTGAGAGTTCACCCAACTATTAAAAAGTTCTTTCGACCGGACCGATTTCGAAACCCTTTTCGAAATCCCTGGGACAGAGCAAAAGTCGCTCTACTTCCGATTGAATATCAAAAGTTCTACACGGAATGGATGGACAGTGAAGAAAGAGAGACGCCGATTCACTGGATACCCAAAGAGGGGAATTGGGAAAGGGATCCGGAAACTGGAGTAGTGTAAGTAAAACAAGTTAATTAAATTATGTGAAAACGCATTTTTAAAGAGTCGTTATTTTTACGTTTTGAATTTATTTAATGATTGCAGGACGCCAGTCCAGAATGTTCCAGTCCACTTGGTATATCCTTTAGAAATGCACCAGGGCCTTTGGGGAGGGGAAGGAGTTGTAATAGGTCAGGTGAAAAAAGGAAAATGGAGAACTCCAGTTGCGTATTTCTGGTCGCCCACTTTGAAAAGGTCGATTGTGTACAGTGAGATACTTGATAAGTACTTATCTGTTGTAGTGACAGAAAGAGCCTTAAGACTTATTGATGAATCACACGGGCTGGACAACTATCTCATGATTGTAAGTTATGGGACAATTTGAAACAGAAACTATGAAGTTATGAAACTGAAAAATAAGATTTTTTCATAGAATTGTACTTTTCTTGCATTTCAGACTCCTGCTTACGACCTTAAATCATTGCTAGCATTGAGGCTCAAGCGGAAAATTATGTTTTCATTACTGGACAAGGATTTCTGCCGGAAAAATCCGCGGCGACAGGAAGAACTTTTAGATAAGTACGACGAGTTTCTGCTTCCGGTACGTTCTTATTTCGCCTTGCATCACTAAGGGGAGGGGAATGCTGTATTGTTTTATTTTCATGATTTTTTAAATTATTTCTTACTGACCTGTTATAATTTACTTCGTAGCGAAATGAAGCGTTGTGGTACGGTTTGAGTGTTAGCGAAGCTCTGGAACAGGAGAAACAACTGAAAGAAGGAACAAGCTTTAATATAACTCCGTTGAAAGTCATTTATCGAAGAGAACTTTTTGAGGAACTCAAAGAGCAGAAAGAAAATCCTCCCGAAGATAATACGGCGGTGGGCCAGACGTAAGACGTTAAAATTTAAATTATGCCAGTGGTAGCATTTTTAATGCGTTTTATATTTTACAACGTTAATCTTATAAATTTTCAGAAAAACCTGGATTTCGAAACTAAATCCATTCTCTAGGAGTGAAAAAACTGAGGGTGCAAGTTCGTAAATGTATGATAAATTATTTCATCAATTCAAACTGATTATAAATTGTTTTATATTTAGCATAATTGTAGTTGATTTAAATAAAGTCATTAGATTGTGACGAATATCCTGCAAACAAAAAACACTATTGATTTCATGATTCGCCTCTAGATTTAATAAAATGAGAGCTGACAATTGTCCCCCGTGTTCAGTTGATATTTCAAACATGGAAAGTACCACAATGGAAAGGCTGAGGAAGTTGGCAAGCAAGGAATTGGAAGATTGTGAATATGAACACAATGAGCAGAAGGTAACCTTTCCAGGCCACGCTAACAGGAAGCAGTTAATCCTCAAAATGCTTTGTCTTCAGACGGATCATGCTCGAAAAGCTCTGGACATTCAAAACGTAAGGGTAAAAGAAATATTCCGGTGTAACTCCATGACCGACAATTCCACCTCGACAAATGAAATGAACTACCAAGATGAACTAGGAGCAGGATATCATGTGGATGTGAACAACAAAGAGCAACAAAAGAAACAAGACGGAGACAACTTTGATTTTGATACATTGGAAGATTGGGAAAGTATGGATGAGTTCGAGGAAGAGAATGTCCCTGACATGGAATGCGAAGAAAATTCTAATGTCCATTTACCAATTTACGATTGTTCCGATGAACAAAGTATCGCTTCATACAAGAGCCAAATCCAAAAGGTTCTCAATGACGTTTTGGAAGGTAATGAAGCCTGTCTCAAAGAAATCAAATCGTTATCACCAGTTTCGTCTTTCTTGTTTCAAAGTTACCAAATGGCAGAAAGTCAACAGAAACTAGCAACATCGGCAAAAAAATTCGTTGCTTCTACGGTCAAGACAACTTTCAGTTTGAAAAAGTCCATTTACTTGTTCTCCATGATTTTGTGCCTGGTTGCAATTATTTTCACCTTCGCTTATTACGGTTCCGAGAAACCGTGGAACTTAAACTGGAAGCCAGGATTTTTCCACTACTACTACAATCAAATTGTTTGGCCATGGACTCCATTCAAGGTGTTGGTGATGATGGATCCTCCTATCTTGAAAAGTTTCATTTATGATTTTGATTCTGATATACTTCCAATCAACCAAACAAAACAGTGGATGTACAGTTTCGTACCTTAAATTTGTCATACTTAATGATATTAGGTAGTTTTTGTACCGTCGACTTTGGTACTCATTTTTTATTCTGCAAAATAAATTGTTACTTCAAGCTAAATATAACAAACGTGATTTTAATACAATACTAGTATTTAAAATAACTGTAAAACTATAATAACCAAACAGATCCATTCCCCTCAGCAAACAACACAGGCATTATTACTTCTTATAATGAACACATGTGGACATGCCGTTTCTGAATTTCTGAGGGAGAATGTGCAGTCTATTCTCTTTATCATTACTTAATTAGCATATTAATGCTGCTCTGAGATGTCTTGCATAGAACATTATGTAACTTTAAATAGTTTTTGTGACTCCGCTTCAAATAATTTTAATATTGGCAATTTTGCCCACGTCCTATTTGTCACTTCCAATAATTGCAGGGCTGTGTGGGAGCGGTGACGGTACCGGCTGCACTTTCCCCTTTGCCTTTCTCGCAGCTTGCTCTTCTACAGGTATTCCTTTATTGGTTCCTCCGAAATACCTAATGTAAGAGATATTAGATTTTTCGACTTCAATTTTGCATTTCGAAAACATTAGAATAAAAAGTTGAAGTTGATGATTTCGACTTACGAGAAGAGCACCAGCGGTGGCAAAGTGAGTGCAGCAGAAACGCAGAAAAAGGCACCAGGGAAATTTTCGAGGGTTCCACGGTAAATTGCATTGTACATTGGATTGCCCCACATGGGCGTGGTTGAGTCGATCACAGCAACGAACGAATTTATCTTGCCCATCTCTGAGATATGAACCACTTTAGATATCATTGTTCTAGCTGCAATAATCATCGTTCCATTCAGGATGTCCACAACAGGCGCTACGACGGGGAAATTAAATCAATTTACGTATAAATGTTTTCAAAAGTCTCTCCACCTATGTAACTACAAACTAAAGTACTTACCAATATACATCATCAGATCATTGTGAGCCCATGCGTAAACCAAACTCCCTGCAATTTGACTGATGCACGAAAGAACTCCGAGCTTCCAATCCGCTAATTTCATACATTTGACCAAAACGCCCACCGACAGCAGACCACCTACATGAATTTATACTTATACGTGTTTAAATCTAGCATTAGCGACATTAGCGTTGACAATTTTCTGAAATTGAAATTGAATGACTTACCGAAGAAAGCTATGAGCATCCGGAAGGTGCTGTACATTGAGTAGTCTGCAGTGCTCCAATTGAGTTGATTTCTCACGAAAAGCAATAAGACGGAATCCTCTCCTGGATTATGTGAATATTATTTTACATTAGTTTGGAAATTTTTAAAATGTTGCATCAATTAAATCAAGGATTTGCAAAAATTACAAGACTAACCTTGCATTGGTGCCATTGTGAAGATGAGAACAATCACGAGCAGATATAATTGTTCCCGAACTCCGTATTCCCTTTTTCTGAAGAATGCCTTCGCAGATTCGATGATATTTCTGAAGTTGACCAAATTCTTGATTGCGGCACATGTGGATTGTTTGAAACCTGCAGGGTTGCTTCCTTTTTTCGGATTCGGCATGAAGATCAAAAGGTAGCAGAATGAAAGCACAGCGACGCCTCCCCCGAAACCGAATATGAAGTAGTAATCTTTTCCGCCGCGCTTCAAAAATCCACCCAAAGCGGATCCCGCAGATCTGCCGAACGTTCTAACAGCGGTTAGAATGCCCACGCGGAAAGTTCGATCAGCTACTGAGCTGGTTACAGCTACGAAACTATAGACCAGCATACTTATGGCAATTCGGCCTCCGGTTAGGGAACTTGGAACTACCGAAAATAGGACAACGATTTGAGCCGGCCATTCTTTGAAAAGGACACAAAGAAGCAAACCCGCGTAGCGGATAACGACTCCTGTAAAAACAAATTTACTAACTTGGTTGTTTTGTTAATATAATAAAATAAAAACTATGAAATTTATCATACCGTTTCAAATACATACCCGCTATTGTTAACAGGAACGGTGCTTTGATTCCATAGACATCCGTCCAATTTCCGAGGAAGAGTGAAAATATAATGGGAAAGAAGTTCTCCACAAATTCACTCCAAATGCCAATTTCCGAGATGACTTTCTGTACCTCTTTCTCTTGCGAGGAAAAGTTTCGCTTTTTCTGGCTACATTATAAATAACAAATGTACATTGTACATAATACAAAAATCCAATCTTTTCCATTAGCTTGTCAAAAAATCTTTTTAAGGAAAATATTTCTAACCTGTCCATTAACCCATCACAAATGGCATCGTCATATCCGATATTTATGCGGCAAGCTCTGTCCAGTTGCAAATCAGACGCCATGATATTTCCCATCACTGAAGCGATCATGTATAAGAGAAAGCCTGGCTCCATTCGCAGACTTCCAAGCAGCGTCCACCATGACGATTCCTTTTTCTCCGAGTCCCCTCCAGTGTTTAGGTCCAGTTCGTCGTCAGTGACTGACCCTGTAGACCCGACATCGTCCAATATCTCCTTCATTTTCTTCTCGCCTCCGTCATTCTCAACGGTCGAGCCGTAAGATTTCATGGGCTGCTCCATATTGTTTAATATTTGAATCAGGTTTTCCAGACCACATCAAAAATTCGCACATGTGCACCGGTGGTAGCAAGCCCCATTTAGCAAATGAGTAGTGAATTTCTTAACATACGCGAATTTATGCGTCAGGCATGTTAGATTTAAATGAACAAAGTTTAACTTGCAACATGGGGAAGAAGTTGATAAGCTTTGATTAGGTATGGAAAGTGTGCGAATTGATAGTATAACATAAGGTACAAATAGCATTTATAGAATTTTGACAGATGAGATGTGCTCTCATAGTCTCATAAAAGTGATTCCTTTTGATAGGTTTAGTGATAATTAAAGGCGATAAGCCTGTAAAACAAGATAATTGGGAAGGATTGACCGTAGCAAAACTTTGGCGTACGTGACCAAATAAAAAGTTGATTGACTGGAATAGGAACTGATAAATTCTTTGCTTTGTACATTGTTCATGAAAAATATTAACAACAGCGTGGCAATAATTAACATTTCGGGAGTAAAATGATTTAATAAGGAATTTAAAGTATTGTAAAAAGCCTGTAAAAGTGGACACATACTTAATTGCTCTTGTATTTATTTAATTTGCTGACTGAATTTAACACTTTAATAAAAATGATTTATTGAAACAATTCCCATCAACTTTGTATGCATAATCATCGTCATTCGTCATCTTTAAAGCTGATTGACAGCTTTTGTTTCCAGTTTCCACCAGTGAATGGAAATTACATTTCATTCTAAAACTAAAGAAGTTAAATAATGCCAATCAATATTTAAGCATTAATTAAATACTTTTATCAGTAAGAAGGTCAAGCTCAAGGAAAGGGATTTCACCGGTATGAAAATGTAATTGACTTAAATTTTTGTTAATATGTATTTATATGTTATGCATTTTATTTTTTAACATGTTCTGCAAGTTGACTCGAATGATAGCGTTACGACGAGAAAATGACCTTTTTAACCCGAATCCATGTTATGCAACAAAAATCTTGTGTACATTGCATTCGTAGATGTTCATAAGTACTTAGATTATTTTTTATTCCCAGAAATGAAAATGCGTTGGTAGGTCATGTAAAAATTCCTTCCCTTGCATATTTTTGAGAGTGGGAATTGTGGGATGATGCGTCTCATCAAAACTGTGGTGACATGGAGTAAAAGTACTAAAATATCAATACTTTTACAAGATCTCAATCTCATTTATTCTCGGCACTAAATTAGATCGGAATATTAACTCTGAGCAAGATATTTTTTTCAGAACAAGACAAAAAATCACTCACTCTCTTTTAAAATACTTTTGTATTCTATTATTGTCGTAATTCTAAAAATATCTCTTTTATGAAGAGAGTAACAAAAAGTTAGCAGCCTCCCATCCACCAAAATAAAACAGTCATAAAATAATACTCGCGGCTTATCGTATTATAGCTACACACGTTTGTTATAGTGCCGTCGTCGGCGTCGTATTTTTTTGTTCAGTGAAATTTCAAATCCACCTTAAATCTTTTCATTTTGCAATGAAGCAGCATCATTCGTTGATGAAGCATTAAGCAATGATGCATCGCTATCAAAGACAGAGATCTGAGAAAATGAGGATTGCGCATATTATATATTAAAAGATTTCTTTCAAGAGGGGATACGCTCGCTCATGATTTTTATGACCGTTCGTTTCAATTTGCATGTTTCCTCCTTGCATCAAAATGAAAACAGCATTTAGCTATAGATAGATTAACTTTTCCCTTTCAATGCCTTCGATTCGATATCACCCGTGAAGTGTCGTATGCTGAAGCTATAGACGCTCGTTTACCAAAAAGTTGTAGGAACGACGATGTCTGCCTGCGCTACCACTTGGACTTGGTTAAAAAAAAGTTGGTTAAAAGCGTGTCGATCATGTTTCAGTCTTCGAAACGGCTGCGACCATATGTACATAAATGCAGAAAATGGCATAAGGAATGATTCAGTACTTGATTCGTGCAGCATTAAAAATTAAAAGGAAAGAGAAATTTATCTTGTAAGTGACTAAACTCGTCATCGTTATTTTGCCCGAAGGCTCTCTTCCTGATGTATGTACCATGTAACTAAACTCCATTGTTTCTTTGTTAACCAACTTTGCTTAAAGGTTAGCTGGGCAAGACAAGCTCCTTCCTTTCCTCTCTTCTTCTGCAGATGGGCATCTATTTTAATAATAATGAAATGTTTTTGCATTCATGCGTGCGTTCCTTCAATAATCAGCATTGGTTACACATAAAAGTTGAGCTGCATAAAGTGTGACAAGAAAAAATATTCCCTGCCTTTCTTGCCGTGGCCGTCACTGCTCTTCTTATCAGTGGTGTCAGCACATTTCACTTTAGTATGCTTTTGCTTGTTGTTGTGTATTACCATCACCTACGTTAAAAAGCCTACGTAAAAGTAACCCTTTGGGGTTGCTCACTGGCAATAAGTAAAATCGTTGAGTTGTGGCCAATGTAGTTGAGTTGAATACAGCGCAGCGATAAATAATGCGTTGCGTATCCGAATTTTTTCATCTCATCTTTTCTCAGCGCATTAAAGATGTGGATATGAAGAAAACTGAGCTAATGCTTTAGTACCTTCTTTCTTATGCATTTCATCTTTTTAGAAGACAATAAATCTGTAGGTACATACGCTTCGATTCGAAAGGGTTGCCTTTGCTTTTGCCTCTTCTGTCTGTGTGACTCCCGTGAAGTTTGAAGTGGTCTCCCCATGATTCTTTCTTGCTGCTTTATTTAAATACAAATCTGCATCACCGCATCATTACCACATCCCAGTGGATTGCATCCTTTCCTCTTTACTAGTACATTACAATTTTGACTCCTTACTTTTTTATGGGAGATCATACATTTAAATCCAAATAAGTACATCGTTCGAAGCGTCAGCTCAAACCAGTAACAATCTGAAGCTCCATGTGACAAACGTTGTTGTATGTATGTAAGTAAAGTGTGCTGCTGTGGCTGTGGTAGTAAGTTGGTGAATTGTGAAATATTTTCTGGTTTGACCATTTTTAGGAAACGGTCGTCAGTCTCCTCTTTCAGGTAAAAAATTTGTAGTAGATTTTTGTTTCTCTGTAAAAAATATTTACATTTACAACACATCACGTTCAGTGCAGGCAGCGAACAACTGTTTTTATAGCTTTTTTAGAACCCATTACTCTCCATCTATTTATTTCGTGGACTGTTTAATATTTTTGGGGCGCTTCGTATTTTCTCCACATTCTGTCATTTTATGTTCCTTGTTGCTGCTGCTCCGCTTTTTACACGCAATTCGATGATTTATGCATCGCGTTAATCCTCCGCCATCTAATCCCGTCGTTTGTTCGCCAATCTACATCCTGTTCTTGATCATAACAAATTTTATCATTTCCATCCGTAAAGAAAGAGACTGAGTTTAGCATTAGCATTAGAAAGAGTTCATCCGGCACATCCGAGGACGTTACATATTTGCGAACAATGGCTTCGTTCGGCTTCTAACTTTTGGCATCGGTATCGCATGAGATATATTTTACTTAGGCATTACAAATTACAATCACATCACATCACTCCGCCACGGCTGTAAATACTCGTACTTACAAAGAGGCGGAGGATGAAAAAGGCACGGACGAAGCGGAAAGCATTAAAAATATTCGTAGTCTGTTTAAAACGTGAAAATGACGAATTCGAAACGACAGCTGGGTGATCATTAAGAAGTTGTTACTTTCTTGCCTTCGCGTTAGTTTACTAATGTAAAAGGACATTGTAAGCTAAATAATCTCTCCTTGTTGCTCATCTTCCATCTCATGGTTTGCCTTATTATGGCATGGCACGATCCTTTAAAAGGAACTTATTTATTGCCACTAGTATTTACTGCTCATTTTCAAGAAAAAAATTCTAATTACTACTTCAAAAATGATCCCCAAAGATAACATAATGAGAGGGGTGCCATTTTCCCCAACACACAGGATGAAAACATTTTGACAAATATTTTAGCATATCTAAAATCTCAAGTTGAGCGAGGCAAAAGCTCATACCGTATTAGTTTTAATTATAGCCGGAGCGATAAATAAAATGTGAAGTCTCAAGGGAGAGTTGGTTAAAAGGTTTAAAATTGAAGAGAAAAAATGAAATGTCGCGTCTCATTAAGAGAGTGGCGGTAATTAGAGAGATTACGGTTAAAGTGACATTTATTACAGTCTCGTTGAGTAAAGTCATTTATTATTGCAGGTGTGCAACACATTTTGAGTATTTAAGAAAGCTGATTAGTGCATTGTTAATCCATTTCGAATGTGTAGTAAGAAAGAAGAAAAGGCAACACTTCCTGTTTTGAAAATGTTAAGAAAATAAGCAAAGAGCAACCTTCTCGAATAACTCAAGACTAAAACTGATCAGCAGATTAGGTTTCAGTTTCTTGAACGGTCTGCTTTTGAAATTAATGCACTGACTGCCTGCACATTGGTTTAAAGATTCTCTTCGGTTAGACTTTACTACTATACCACCGCAGCACCGCTAATAACAAGTCAAACGAGCCCAGTAACTTACTAAACGCAGAAATGTAATTTTAAAAAACTTGCTGACGAAAAACTGGCATTCAGATCAGATCAAGACAAGAGGCAAAACGCATAGTATTTAATACTCACACCCGGTCATTAGGCCAGTAGCAAAGCAATAATAACATAAGAAGGGAAATAAAAATGCCGTATTATCTTTCTCCTTACAGCAGATGCTTAACTTTACCTAACTGATCTTCTTTTCATAGGTAATTATTTTTTTTGAAGGAGATACATCTTCTTTTCTTATAGAAGGCTACTTCATTCGAAACTGTTAAAGGATGAAATTGGTCTGAGAAATCTGAGGTTGCGTTACAACTAAACTGACTTACTGAACCATTATTGATTGTGAAAATTATTGTAAACAGTGTAGATATTCAATTGTTCATCTCACGGGTAGAGGTAATGTATGTATTTACTGTTGTATGAAGGCTTTGATTTGATGAAGTATGGTTGACTGCATGAATGCATTGTTGTATAAGGTAATAATGGTGCCGCGATTGATTCGAGGGTTTTGCTTGGGCTCATCTTCCTCTCATGAACTCATATTCATTATTCATCGTCACATTTATCGGAGATATCTTGTAAATGGGTTGTAGCTGAAAATGGCTTGCTCCATTACATCAGCAGACGCCTTTCGAGTATAATAAAAATAATGAAAACATTATCTTTTCGTAACGTGGTGGTTGTTGACTGCAACAGTGCAAGCAGGCTGCAAAAATATGCTTGCTTGCATTGTGTAGGTAGGTATTTGATGTGTGAGTGAAGGAAGGTCTCCTACTAATCTAAACAAATGTAACTTAACGCAACAATCTTTTTAAATGTTATGTTGGGTGTTTTGAAAAAATACTTGAGGAGAGTCCAATTGGAGACACCTTTAGGGGCACATCATCCTCCACCACCTCTTTAGAGCATGTGGCTGCATTTTTCATGTACTAGTATACTGTCTATATTACATTCTAGTTTATTTACTAGCACACAAAAATCTGACGTCTGATTCTTTTCAAAGTATCTTTTCTTCACCCACGCACATCTTCCAACTTTTTATCAGCAATAAGCCTGAGCTCCTCACAGCGTGCTTTTATGTTCTTCATTGCTGATTGCATGCAACCTTCCATAAAGATGATTCGAAAAAAATGAAAATCAAATGAAATGTTTCTTTTGGGTTTGCAGGAGGCACGGGCTTACACAAGACGTTCCGTTCGACAAAGATTGTCTCATCGCCAGTTACATATGTAGAGCTAAAGTGCACAATTAAATATTAAACTACGAAAACAATGTGAGTTTATTAGTTTAGGTTTTAATAGTGTTGAAGCGTACAAAATCTGTTGCATGGAATAATGCTTGCAAAAGAAAAGCCGAAGTTTTAAACTTGTTAAACGTTTTCATTGTGAATGAAAGAAAATAAAGTGTCTTCTTGAAAGAAAAAACGTCTGGGAAATTTGTTGGAAAAAATCGATTAACAAGGAAAGTACAAGGGAAAATAATGATGCGTGACGAAAATTCCCACCCTAAGCCTGCAGAGGGTCATGGGCATACAACGACAACGACGACGACTACAACTGGGCCGAAAGTTGTGGCGCTGGATTGGATTAAGATTGATTTCAACTACTTCAGGACTATTCCGGGAATACTGAAAATCTTAGAATTTGTAAGTTTTTCTTTTTAAAAAACACACTTGATTAGTGAATGTCGAGGAAAGTATTTTTCTCTTATGTTGGAATCGCAGATTTACGATAATTAGTGCAAAACATAAAAAGCCAGGTTCAAGTTCGTTTATTGAAGAGTTTCTTTAAAAGCTTGACAAATCATCGGATTTCACTTTCACATAAAAATCTCTGTGTCATTTATCACCCGAGTTGACACGCAATTGGTGCCATCTACTTTGCGTCTATATTCAAGGTGAAGGGATGCAAGAATACAAGAAAAGTGCTGTCATTGTGGCATACGGTTTTTATTAAGAGATCTACCAGACTTGTAATAGACGACGGCGCCTGTGTGAAAGTCTGGCTTAAGTACTTATTGCTTACACAAACAAAATGTAATGTGATACAATATCGTTGATTGTATGCAAATACGTTGTTCATGTATTTAGGTTTGAAGAGCTTTTTTAGACTTCTCTCTTAAACATAGTTAAAAGTAAAAACAAAAGGCGTTTTAAATGATTATGCTAATTAGCGAAGTATTTCTTCTCCGAAGATTGGTTTTATGGAAGAAATCTTGCGTTTACTAAGTCATCAGTCACTAAGTCACTCGATGCTTGCATGAGTATTTAAAAAGAGCAATTAAATAGACCGAGAATCAGAGTGAGTTTTGCTCTGATAAAAATTACCAAGAAAATCGACTCAATAGCAAACTTAGGATTCTCTAGTTTTTATTAACTGTTTTTATTGGATCAGATGAATAAACATCAGTCAACAGAATATAATTTCTTTTGATTTTTCCCTTTGTTCAACTAAACAACCCATTTAACTCCGTAAGTTGTACGTTATTTATAAATCGCGATTAAATTGATTTTATGAGAGAAGATTCATGTAATCTAACTAACTGATGATAACAAAACTGTTGTTGTAAATTACTAAATTTGTGCTGCGGACAGGCAGACCTTTCCCTTCAACTTCAACTCTCTTCCTTCAAGATTTCTTTGTCAAGTTGAAAATCAAAACATAACACAAGATTTGTATTGTTCCATTGAATTCATCTCTTGAATAGAAATAGCAGAACTGCAGACAATCTTTGGCATGAAAAAAAGGATAAATTAAATTTTATGTGTTTGCATCTCATCGCTGACACCATAGAATAATTTGATCCTATGCCTATAAGAACTAATGTATAAACTCAGCATGTGCGCAGTAGTGATCGTGCAGGCAGGGAAAGCAGGACCACGTTCATCATTTAGACGGTGTGTGGCAACAACTGTTTAATTTAACGTTTCAAAGACAGGCATCACATAGGGAGTGGGGTTCCACCCTAATTAATTACTATCCAAAAAGAAAAAAAACTGAAGTTTAAGATCAAAGTCTCTCTCTCACCCTGTGTATGGATGCACACAGAGTGGATGTCGTTCTGTTTCTGTTTTAGAAACAAACTATGACCGTGACAAGGATTTTGCTTTTTTTGGCGTGACGCACACTATAGGAAACAAAAGTTTTTTTTCTAATCTCATCTTTCTTATCTTCCATACTGATTTTTTTTATAATAACAATAATTACCTATGCGAATCGTCGCTTGACTTTCTGTCATGTTATGTTATGCAGAAATGTTTGGTTTTATAACGTAAGAGAAAACAAGGTAAAGTACGTGAGCGCACAAGGATGAGTGAATGTTATTGGAACTCGGAACGCGAGCTCACGTAGCACCCTTTTTTATAGGCATTGTCTGAATATTTACTCTTTACTCTTACTTACTCCACTTCATTGGGCTACGTGAGAAGCTTTCGTAATTATTTGTAATCACTTCAAAGTATTGCTGCTTTTTTTTAACCGAAAGACGCATACAGCCAAGGAAATTCCTCGACTTTGTCCGTCGCTGCTATAGACAGAGCCACTTCGGCAGATGCAGAAGCAGAAGTCACACGATTACAATTACATAGGATTTTAACATCATTCTATAAAGTGCGGTAGTGACTTGCTTAGCTTTTAGAATCACATCGCGCTATGAGTCCAAGTCAAAATGTAAGGTGAGGCTGAGGTGCAGAGAAATGTCTGTCGAGCTTGGTTATATGATTAGTGGCGAATGAATGGTGCTTTCTATATTTTTTCGTATCAATTACCCTGGTCTGGTATAGGAAATGTTACATTGCATTCCGGAGAGAGGTAAAACTTCTTTGCGTATAGCAGCCAATTTTTTAGAATTAGTTTGTTTGGCGACACTGACACGTTGAAGAAAGGTTCCGCAAACATTCGCAAACCAAACCGTAGGACATTTAGAAAATGTCTAATAGTAATGATATGCATCTCCGTAAAATCTTTGTTTTTTTGTGACTTTGGAAAATAATGTCAATGCTGAAAAGTTTCTCAAGTTTGTCTTTGTCATTCTTTAGAGAATGATGTATTTCTACTGCACTGCAGCAGTTGCCAAAATTGAGTTTGCAAATGCTTCATTCAAGACGATTTTGAGATATTTGAGCATTTATTCTTTCTTTTTTAAACGAAAATCACCACCACATACAAAGAAATTGGTTGTGACTAAATTTTCTGTTAGGGAAGGACGGAGTTAGGAAAATTATTTAGTATTGGAAAATTTCCGGAGTTGAATAAATGTGTTGGAATACCTTCACCTTACAGAGCTGTAACGTAATGTTATGTAACCTTTGATCTTGAACTAAGCAGCAAAATAGACACTTTTAACAGTTGATTAAAAATATTGGACCAATTTTCATTTCCACTTTACTAGAGCATGCGCTTCTCGTGAACAATTTATTTGAAGCAAGCAAGGTACAAACATGTTTCATTACATCCAAAACTTTCGATATCATTTGTTCAGTTGCTTGATTTCTTTTTTTAGATGTTTGAATAAAAAGAAAAAAGCCATTGTCTAAATTATTGTCACTCTTTTTAGAAACGGAGAGAAAAAATAGGATTTTAGTGAGATGCAATTAAACAGACAGGAAAGTATTTCACAACGTCTGAATAAATGTCGTTCATTGCTGTTCTCTTTGACTTTTCGAACGAAGCATAGAAATTATTTCGATTCTCGATTTAAAGGCGGAATGAGCCAGTTTGCGAAAAATAATACTGAAATGCAAAAATTGAAATGTAATTGTATCATGATGACATGACTCAAATTCAACGATGGCCCATCATGGGCTTTTCCAGCAACTCGCTAATAATCTTAGCTACATTACATAATAATGAATCGCTAGATTTTGATTATTGCATTTTCTTTATATCGGGGTTTTCCAGGTTATCGGAATCATTTGTATGGCATGTGGAGCTCCTGCGAAATTTAAGGCGACCCACTTTTTCCTGTTCGTTATCGTTCTGACATTCCTCTGTACGTCTTTCTGGATCTTGATTTATTTATTTGCAATTCGCGAGGGACTGATGCTTCGCATACCTTGGATCACTTTGGTAAGTGAATGTAAAAAGTAACACAAAAGTTCATCGAGGTCAACGGCCAAAATATCAATTTCCAGATTCCAGAAATAGAAATTAATTACATTATTAAATATTATGACTCGTAGGAATTTTATTACACGACCGGTGCAACAGCCTTTTATTTCATCGCAATGGTTGTGCAGTTCATAGCCGTCTCAGGTTACGACTTTCCAAGTGGGACAGCAGCTGCGGTAAGTCTTGCTCAATTAATTACTCATATCTTGATTTAATTCATAGCAATAATGTTTCATCTTCATTTTCTCTGTTACAGGTATTTGGTCTGTTCAACACGATTGTGTATGGAGTAGCTACATTTTTCTTATTCAAAGACTGGAGGACAAGCGCCACTGCAACTCCAAATAATGTCCCATAAGTTCGCTCCTAATTAAATGTCTCAGTGAAATTCCACTTTTGTTACAATTTACTGATTGTTAATGCAATTTCGACTTTTCATTTTAATAGCAGCTAATATTTTTTTCTTCTGACTTTTGTTAATTGTTTGTAGATTGAGATTTGATTTTATATTAAGGATTGTAGTATTAACTAGCAAAGTATTATTTTTAAATATGATTGTCAATCAATAAGAATAATTTTTTGGTAATAATTATGTAAAATGAAAAAAATTAATGCCGTTTGTATTACCGATGATGGTAGCGTTGGACAATATCATACTAACAGATTCTGCATTTACATAAGGAGTTCATCGATAATTTTACTACTTTCTTATATGCCAAAATAATTTTTACTTGTGAATTTTCTCTCAAATTGTTAGGTTATAAAACGCTGTATTTAAGAGGTCAGTGAAAATAAAATGCAATTCAATGTAAAGCCAACTTTTCTCTGTGGATGGTCAAAAACTATTATTATTTTTAATCATAGGAATAACGATCAACGCTTCGATATAAATTAAAGAAAGTGATTAACAAGACGCATAAAATAAAATAAAATGTGAATATAATTTCGACTGTATTAATTATTATAGGAACATTTAGAAATTGAACAGAATTTTTTTACGGATTCTTTCTTGGGTTTTAACTTAAAATGTTTAACAGCACTAAAGATTTCTTAAGTTTATACGAACGCGCACATACAACAACACAAGAAAAAATTAGTCTAATTAGCAGTCATTTATCTCAGTTTCACGCAGTTTGTCATTCATGCTCGTTTCAAAATCATTCGAAATTGTGCTTTACCAATGGAGAAAAAAAATATCTAAATTTCAGTAACTCTAAATTAACAAAAAGCACCCAACCATTAAACAGATCACAGCTGGAATCTTTAATGACAACTTAGTTAAACCTATAATTAGGTACGTCGTGTCGTGTCGTGTTTGATGTTGAAATAAATTGCAGCAGGAAAAATAATTATTTCAACCTTCATTAAATTTTACCTTTGCATTTTATCAACTTCAACCACTGCGGGCGAAACAGAAAACCCAAGGCTTCTGCTAAAAAGTTTGTTAAGAGCAAAGTGCTAAACAAAATTGTAAACCTCCTTCTCTTACATAACATGAGATAAAATATTTTTCGTGTGTAAAAAAAATCTTAATAATTTAAATCAACAAGAAAAAGGTAATGGTAATATTTAACAAGAAGGGGCCGAACAGCACTGACAAGTAAGCATTTGAAAAATCTTATGGGATCGACTCGGAGGTGGAGCTGTATAAATATACTGCGTTGTGTAGCTCTCTGGAATCTGACTGCTATTATCGTAAACTAAAACTTCGCCTTTGCATTTCCCCGATTTTTTCTTCTCGGAGGTGGAGGTGCAGTTACCATTACTGTCTTTATTACGATTACTGGTGAAAGCGGACCTAACTATTTCCACTAGACTCGGCTGGTACGAGGCACTCGCGATTTGCGCGTTTAGATGCCTTCGCTGTCGATTAATTCGTCGGAGTCTTCTTCGTTCGGTGAAAGCTCTCCAGAAAGGGGAGTCCATGTCTCTTTCCACGAAAACGGTATCGGCAGTGAAGGACACTGCTTTCTTCCCATCCAGAGCTCCACACCCCCCGGTTTCCGCGGAGCCGCTAATACTGACATTATGACTATGACTCTCCTCTGCGTCGTAGTCGTCGGGTTCTTTGGCTAGCAACTGGAGATTCTTTAGTCGCAGCGAATTCGCTCGCATGATGAGGGGACTGTGCTGCAGAATGGGGGAAGGAGAGAAACCTCGGTAATTCGTGATTCCATTCTTGTCGGGATGATTAATCTCCTCGTAGTCCTTGTCATTCTTAATGGAGAGTGAGCCAATATTAAGATTCACGTTGCTGCTGTCAATTGTGTTGCAATTGGCTTCATGAGGGAGTTTCGTAGATGCGGGATAATATCGCGGTGAGACTTCTGCCGTGTGAATAATCAGGTCTGGATACGGAAGCGCCGTTCCGTAACCGGGGGCAGAGTGGGGCGCCGTCACTGCTGCTCCATTAGTATTGTGTTGTTGTTGATGCTGATGCTGATTTGCATTTCCAACAGTGTTCACGGAGGAAGGAGAGAGATATTGGTAAGTGTTGGGATGCTGCTGCTGCTGTTGATGATGCGGCGAGTATGGATTTTGCGAATACATTCCGATCTGAGGTGAGCTCAGAACGTCCAGTTGGTCTGCGTATGAATACAAAGGATGCGGGTTCGAGCGGAGATTGACAAGATGCCAGACGTTAATTGACTCCAGAAATCTCAAGTCCTCTTCCAGTCTGCGTTGCGCCTCTGCCGACATGGCTATGGCATGAATGTTATTCCAATCTGTTGACAAACAATTCAAAACTCAATGAAAACTAAATTCTCGGCGAGTTTTACCTGGAGAGAAAAATATTCCTTTGTATTGCATTGCAGCAAGCAAAAGCAGATTAATATTTGAAAGACACTTTTATTTAAAAATGGATGAATTTTTCCAACTTTTCAGCATTGTGATACAAGAGAGTTGAGAGCTCTTGTCTAAACTCTCAACTTGACTCGTTTGCGCACTTAAACTGAATCTGTCCTTCGCCTTGCCTTGCGTAGCTTTTTACAACCTAAATTTGATTTTTACTATTTACCACGCGCTAGATTTTACCTACGTGATTTTTTACGTACGTATTGCTACTACAAATCGCATTTGGCTTTGTTCAGCCAGCGTGTCAATATTATATTATTGTAGTTTAATTGGAGTGCTTGGAAAATGGTTAACTTTAACTTACCGTATTATTAAATATTATTAGTTAAAGAGATGCTGTGCTGACAAAGTGTAATAATGGTACATAAAATTGCACGGGTGACTGAAGTTGGGTTTAACAAAGTTTTTAGCTTTTGATACGATACAATGACGATAAAATAATGAAAATGATAAATCAGTGAGTTATAAGTACAAAACCACAGTAAATGCACCCAAAAGTTGTTCTGTTCATTCTGATGTTATTTCACAGGATAGGATAATAAAATCTAACGACTTGTCAGACAATAATGTAGTAATCTTTTGCTTGTTATGGCTTGTCAAAAATAAAATGAAATTTCGTAGTTCATAGAGAACAAAATTCAAAGAAGAAAAAAAGAAGGCAGCGAACTGTAAAAATGAAAATCAAGTTGTCAAAATAAAATGAAAAGCCTGTAATAAAACTAAATATGAAGTTGTCATCTTCTTCATCACTCTTTTGTACTCTTGATTTTTGATGTTTGTAACAATGAAAATCGAATCAGGCTAAGATTTTTTGTTAAAAAATAAATAAAAATGCCTAAAAGTCAAAATGAACGTGACAAAGAGAAAATGTGTTACTATTTGTTCAATTTTCTAGGTTCTTTAGTCGAATTTGAAAATTATAGTTTCAGTTATGCAGTATTAATATGTTTATCGCTTAATAAGGTGTGTCACCGCCATTAGTTTGTTACCACTGCCAAAAATCAATTTCCGAGCAGTACAAAAAAGGCTATTTTATTTACATTGTGATTATGTGAATGAAAAATGATACGAAAGTTATTTATGAGCCTGATTAGTGATATAATAATAAAATCATACTTCCTGGCAAATTCCTTAAATAGCCAATAAATTCTGAAATAAACGACGGAATTTAAACAATGTTCATTTCATTATTATATTATATTAATGCCTCTACATCAGCAACGTCAAAAATCTAAATTGCAGGCTACTTTTTTTATCCGACAAACGAAATGAAATGAGGTACAAAATCGTGCTCACTTTTTTTCTGTACTTTTCATCAGCAATAAAATAAAATATTTGCACGTTTATCAGTTGTTGTTGTTATTATTGCAGGTGGATAAAAATAACTCTCCATCTCTAAATGCTTTAGCTATATGATGAATGAAACGAGCGAATGTAAAAGAAACATTTCAGTTCAGCTACATACTACATGTACAGTAGCTTAAAACCGTTTCACGAGTGAGTGTCTTATGATTCAATATTACATAATTAGATCAGCTAGCTTAAGCCAAATTCTCAAATGATGTTTGCTCATTTTTTTTGCGTAACCAACAAGTGTGAACAAGTCCATTAAATAAAAGTTGGTTTACTTGATGATGATGATGGCGACGATGATGACGGTAAGTCAAGTGAAATGTTGTAAAACATTCTTTTCATAATCTAAGATATTCAGGTTATACAACGTTCTTAACATTTTGCCTGCTGACTTAACTCTATTTATCTATTTGGAGCAAACTTTTACTTGAATTGCGGTAAAGCAAAGTCGCACTTCACGAAACGACCCTATTTCTTGTAAAACTTACAAGAACAATGAGACAATTTTTTTTTGCTATTTTAAAGAAAAAAAGACATTTTATCTGTCACGTTGTTATTCTTATTGTAAATTATTGCCAACACTCACCTTTCTTTCTACACGAAACGTGTGCACACCGCTAACTATAGTATTTCGACACAATTAACTTTTAAATGCTGCTTCACGTCCACGTAGTAGTGGAGTGGAACTGTTTGATACGATACAAGGAGAGATAGGAAATTAAACCCAAGATAAGTTTAAAATAGGTTGAAGTTTCTTTGGAAGGACAAATTAATGGGAAATGTTTCGTTTTGGTTAAATATGTACAATAGTAGTAGCTCTCGATCTGAAAGAGCAAGGAGCAAAAATAGCAACTGCTTTGTAAAAGTGCTAAATGTTATCTGACCAATGTCGAACTCAAATGAAAATGAATGGAATTCAAGCCGAAGGATTCTTACCGGTATTACATGCTCACGTAGTAGAAGAAGACATGAAAATTATTAAGGTTTTATACCTAAAATTTTGTAGTTTACATTACATGCCCAACACAAGCCAAAGCTTGATTCATTCATGTGGCTGACTCGACTCAACTCTTTAAAAGCTCTAAAAATGTTTCCTTTCCTTTTGCTCTGTCTGACGAAAAATAAAATTTGAAGCTGAAGTTGAAGTGGTGTCTTGAATGGAGCATTAATAAATGAAACAATGCGAAAATAAAGCTACACACAAAACATGGTTGAAAGATTTTATGCTGGCTTTTTATTACGAACCTTCCAAGTTTGCCATGTAACACGCGGTACAACTTTCAGACTTGCTCTCGCAGTTGCATAAGACCTTCATTGAGCGGATGCGGGTGTTCCAGGTTATTTAGTCTCTTGCCTACTGGAGATTCACTGACGAAGCGGTGTGTAAGTGGAGTCACAGCAGCGGTGAAAACTTCTTTCTTTGAGCACATTTGGAATTGAACAAATGCACAGTCACACATTCACCGCTTTTTAATTCAAGGTAAGCACTTACAAGGATTTCTCCAATGACTTTGTGAGAGACAGTCGGTAATAAAGTTCAGAAGTACTTACAATGTACATGCAAGAAAATTCCTGTAGGTTAGGTATGTACAAGAAACAATTAAATTTTAATTCATTTATTCAACGATTCACTTTGCGCTCGAATGTTGGAAATTGAAATGTTGGTTTAGTTTAGTTTAAGAGTTTAGTTATTTCCGGTACTAACCAGCCCAACGAAATGGACGCTGTTATATCATAAAAAGTATTTTAGACTCTCTGAAATGAAATGAATTATCGTCGTAAAGTCAACTTTTCTACACCACTTGGAGAATTACGTGAACTGGTTCACTTATGCATTCCAACTCAACTCCAACCGCCGGGCCTCCATTTTTTCTGATCCGTGACTTATGCTTGTTGGATTAAACAGAGTTTCCGGGGGAAATGATCAAGGAAGGGTCACTAACAAACGTGTCTCACTCATCTCCAAAACCCTTTTGGTAAAAATATTTCGGTTTTTTGTGTGCTAAGAAAAGAAAAAAGTTTCTGCGGAAAGAAAGGGGCTTTTACTAGAGCAGATGCAGGAGAGCAGCGGCAGAGCAGCAGCAGCCTCGACTGAGGATGAAGGTCATAAAATAAAAGATGAGGTTGGAATGGAGGATGATGGGAAATGGATGCGTTCGCGTTCCTTTTTACTTCATCAAGTGAATCAACCCGCCTCACTCTCTATTGAATTATTCCACTTGCAGTCTACATCTAAATTAATCTGATTTCACTCAAACACTCCTATTATTCCCATTGCTGCTCCTTGCAGTATGGTCACTTCACCATGGATGTCTTGATAAGATTTTTATACAAGGCAGGGCAAGCGATGCGATGCGATGATGATGGCATTATAGGTTCACGAGGGAGTGTGATCTTCCTGATTCACGATAGGAAGAAGAGTGACTTTTGGCAAGGTTTCCGCAGCTCAAGTGCTGATGGTCTGATGGTAAGTTGGTGACTACAAAAAAGTCGACTTTTCTGTACACAACCGTGGACCATCAGCCATATACATTTACATATGACTTATTAGGTTAAGCCTCCCAACTATAAAAGTCGCACTAAAATAAAAATCTAAAAGGATGGTAAGCCCAAGCACCGAGACGCACAGTGAGTGAGCGAGTGTGTCATGTCGCATTTAATCTCAACTACTGCAGAAACCCGACCCAATGGTCCAATCTTATTTTATCACAAGACCAAAAATATGTAGTACTATGTAGTAGTATAGTATAAAAATAAGAAAAAAGAAATAAATGGATGAGATAAAAAACTTCAAGGTGTACCTATCTATCTATACACTACTTCCACTCGAAAAATAAAACGACAATTAAAAAAAGTTGCACATAACAGGTCCATTATTAAATACCACTTCGTGTTCGCTTCGTATCAGTCACTCACTACGGGAAACGTTGCGCTTGTTCCTTGGATTTCGAGTGGATTGGATTGGAAGGAAAAAATGAAAAAAGGTAATAAGCGTGAGAGTGAGTAAGTGGAAGCTAGAAGAGTTTTATACTTATCTTTATCAAATGCACGAATCTGTCTTTGAACGGTCTTGTCTACGGTTTAAAGATAGGACTGCGTCTATTAACGGTTTTCCACATAAATGTGCACATGGCTCGTTTCTCTGCTCTGTGTTTGTTGTAGTAAATAGTAGTGTTGTATTTGTGTACACTTCAGGCCAGGCGTGCTTATCGCTGAATGCATGAGTCCACCAACTAAACTAAAAAAAACTAAAAACAAGAGACATGATATGAACTGACGTTACTGGCTATATTCGTTGGATTTGGCTAGGTAAATAATACAAAAAAGTATACAAAAGCACACACGCGAAAATACTTACATTGATAGGCAGTGTTCATGAGACACAAGGAAAAACGAAACGAAAGCGCCAGTGCTCCAATTGCGAATTGCGAACAAAGTGAAATAATAATCTTAAATTATAGTCGCTTGACTCATCTGTCTCTGCTGTTTTATTCAAACTTTTGTGATGTAAATAGTAAAAAATATATAAGTAACATAAAGCATCAAATATCAGCTCAACCAGCAGCCTATAATCATAATAATAAAATAGTTTTTTTAAAGTCTCATTCGTCTGTAGCAGCGCATCCTCAGACCCATGAAAACGAACATGCAATTTTTATAGAAGGTATTGTAAAGAAGCGTCGTTGTACAATATGCTAAAAATGAGCCACTTTTAGTCCTCCTAGTCCCTATTATATTCACAAATGATGGCAAATAATATAAAAATTTAATTTATGCTTGCCACAGTTGCCAAATGAAGTTCCACATTTGGCTACCTAAATAATAGTAACATGATGGTAATAATTGAAATTTCGATGTTACGCGAAAAACTGTGTGGATCGCAGAAGAAAAGACAATTCACTGCGTACTACTGCGTATTTTTTTGCGACAGATGAGATACTAAATTGCATATTTATTTATCAGCGGCTGTATTTTCTTTCTTTGAGAAGAGTTGGGTTGCCTAAAAACTGCAGGATATTTTTTTTTTTGGTTACGCTTCAGTTCAGTGATATGGCACAGTGTCACTTTTCGCAAGGGAGCAATATAAATATATCCATAAGATAATATTTTCTTTGCTATTATTTACTTTACTTTGTACATACATGGCGCATCGTATTAAGTAATAAAATTCATAAATATAATTTTTTATAATTTAGCATAAATTTTGTATAGCGTGGGTTGTTGGCATCGGAGTGAGTGTGAACTCTAAAGAGTAATCATCGTCTCAGTTTTGTTTTCAACAACATACATCATTCAAACACAATAAATTGTGAGTTGTCGAACGTTTTTCTCTAATTTGCGATAATTTTGTTTCAAATCTCAACTCAACGCTACATTTAAGTATATTTATGTTTATGACTATGCCTGGATTATTAATTTATTTTTAACTTGTTCAATAAATAATGGATAAAAAAGTCAGTACATTTCCATTTCGTATTGAATAATTTTGAATTGAAAAGTGTCTTGTTTCGAGTTTGCATTAAATTTCTTTCTGATTGGGAATTCATGATTTTATACATTTACTATTAACGAGGTCTGAAACTCTGAAGAAGGGAAGCAAAGTGATATGATGGCTCATGCTCTTATAACAAGCGAAAGACGGGGATGTGGACATATTAACACTTTTCATGTAATAGTAGTGAGAATAATTTTTGGCACGGGCAGTGTTTTCACTGCTATATGAGAAGGAACCGCTGAGCAATTTATCTTTGACTTGACTTACTATGCATTTATAATTAGAGCTTTGAAATGTAAGAGTGTAAGCACAAAAAGCTGCTAGTTGGATATAGTGTGTAAGAAAAAAATCTTTTGAAATAAATAAAAATTTATAGCATTGGATAGATTTGAACACAGTCAGTGCCATCATCGGACTACCGCCGGGTTAGAAGAAGTTTCTTAATGTTTTCACGGGATCCATCGCTTCTGGTTCTTCCAACTGGAAGCAAATGAGAGCGCTCCAAGCGACCGGATGAAAAAAGGGAATCTTTTGAGATTTGAGGTAATTAAAATGTTCTTTGTGAAGAAGAAAATGGTTTTATGACTTTACTTACTTTTTAAAAATGGCTCTTTACAATTTGCAAATATTGCAAAATGAATTTTTATTATTTTGACTGCCAAATCGCACAGGAGGTGGATGTACATAACATTACATATACGAGGGGGAGTCAGTAAGTCTGGACCGGGCTTTGCATATCAATATCTCGGTCGGAAATGGATGGTTTCCCTCACAAGGCATATCATTCGAAAGCTTATCATCTGC